>ML100795.1:99206-191205 GCA_003697995.1 Taxidea taxus jeffersonii | reverse complement strand
TTTTTTTTTTTTTCTGTGAAAACTTTTCTGTATGAGTCCTGGTCATTTTTTTTATATTTTACTTCAACTTGTCTTCTTTACTTGCATTATCTTTGACTGTTGACATCACTAATTACATTAGTATTATATGTGAAGAGTTTAGAAATAAGATCTAAGGACTTGAAACATTTGAAACATGGGCAGTGCACTTTGCCCCTCTAAGAAAACAGGCTCTTAGCTGCTGAAATGAAGTGATGTATGATTCTGATCTGGGAAGAGCATACTGCTTGTATGGAATCATTTGGAAACTGCTTGCCCAAAAAATGCCTGCTCCAAAAGCCTTTCTAATACTAATGAACATCTGGTATTTTACTATTTGATGCTATTCCACTGCTTTAAAGCTTTGCTACCTGTTAAAATGCCAGCAGCCTCAGGAAATAGACCTTAATAACTTTTACCAGTCATGTTGTCTTCATTGTTGATGAATTTAATAACACTCTTTCCTCAGGCTAGATTTTATTAGAGGCCAAGGTTAAGAAATCAAGAGGGCATTCCCAAGTGAGGTGTGAAGTGTTAGTAAATTGGGGAGAGAGGGCCAAACCTGTATAGCTTATTTTATAGTTTTTTTGAGATGCCAGTACTCATTTTAGAAACGATTTTCAGTGCTTAGTTTAGTTTATTAAACAGTTATTTAGTGCAAAATGTGATAGGTACTGTGCTAGATGTTGGGGATACGTGAATGAATAACATATGTTCTGTCTTTAAGAAATAAGAATGTAGTGGTAAAAATATTATATCACTAGGTAATACATGCAGCTGTAGAAGTATATGCAAAGTGTAGAAGTCATGCTCACCAATGACACGTTCGACTGAACTTAGTTTCCCTGGGGTTGTATCTCAGTTTACCATTTCCTGCATGTTTAACCTTAGGCAAGATGCTCCTTATCTCTGAATGTAGAGTTGTTAAAAGAAAACTTTGTTTTCCTTAACTATGATTCACACCACTTCTAACAACAGATGGGTGGGTGTTTTCCCATATCAATCAATCATCCAGCTCTGGGATACCAACTGGGTGTCCTAAAATTCACTTATGACACTACCTGGAGTTAGCACAGACCCCACTAAGGGCTCAGTCCCTTTACTCCCAACTTTGGAGACCAATTCTAAGTCCAGTTTGACACATTTACTTTTGACTAAGTGGCTTTAAATTGGAGGTTCCCACAACCCCTCTCCTCAGATTTGATAATTTGCTAGAATGGCTTGCAGAGCTCAAGAAAACAGTTTATTTACATTATTGTTTTATTATTAAAGAATATAACTCAGGAGCAGCCAGATGGAAGAGATGCATAGGGCAAGGGCTGTTTACTGTGGAGATTTCCTGCCCTCTCCAGGCCCGCCACCCTCCCAGCACTTCCACGTGTTCACCAATCCCTTTATTTGAACCAATCCCTTTATTTATGGGGTTTTATGGAGGCTCTGTTATAGAGGCATGATTGATTAAATCACTGACCAGCCCCTTTCTCCTCCTTGAAGGGTGGGGAGTGAGTTTGAAAGTTGTGACCCTCTGATCACACTGTTGATCACATCCAGCCCTTTCTTCCCCCTAGTCTTTAGGGGTTTTCCAAAACTCACCTCATTAACATAAACTCCAGTGTGGTTGAAAGGGACATGTTAGGAAAAGATGCCCCTTTTACCTTTATTGCTCTGAAGCTATTACAGAAAATGGGACAAAATCCAAATATTTTTTTAAAAGATTTTTAACTTTTTATTTATTTGACAGAGATCACAAGTAGGCAGAGAGAGAGGAGGAAGTAGGCTCCCCGCTGAGCAGAGAGCCCGATGTGGGGCTTGATCCCAGGACTCTGGGATCATGACCTGAGCTGAAGGCAGAGGCTTTAACCCACTGAGCCACCCAGGCACCCCTAAAGATTTTATTTACTTATTTGACAGACAGAGATCACAAGTAGGCAGAGAGGCAGGCAGAGAGCGCGCGCGCGCGAGAGAGAAGGAAACAGGCTCTCCGTGGAGCAGAGAGCCTGATGTGAGACTCGATCTCAGGACCCTGGGATCATGACCTGAGCCAAAGGCAGAGGCTTTAACCCACTGAGCCACCCAGGCACCCCCAAAATCCAAATATTAAAAAACATTTTTTTATTAGTTTCACACAGGTAGAATTTAGTGATTCATCAGTTGCATATAATACCCAGTGCTCAAGATGTCGCATGTCCTCCTTAATGCCCATCAGCCAGTGATCCTTTCCCCCAACCACCTCCCCTCCAGCAACTCTCAGTTTGTTTTCTAGAGTTCAGCATCTCTTATGCTTCATCTCCCTCTCAATTTTCATCTTATTTTATTTTTTCCTTCCCTCCCCCTATGTTCATCTGTTTTTTTTTTCTTAAATTCCACACATGAGTGAAATCATATGCCATTTGTCTTTCTCTGACTTATTTCATTCAGCGTAATACCCTCTAGTTCCATCCACATCTTTGCAAACGGCAAGATTTCATTCTTTTTGATGGCTCAGTATTATTCCATATTGTACATAAATACACACACACACTACATTTTCTTTATCCATCTGTTGATGGACATCTGGGCTCTTTCTATATGACAAAAAACAAATATTATAACAAAAGATGTTTCTTTCACCTTTATAGTCATGGAGCATTTTTAGGAGTCAGGATTAAGACCAGAAATAGATGTCTTATTATATTACAGTATTGTAATTGTTATGATGGATGAATAAGAGTTCACATAAAGCCCTTTAGAATAGTGCTTGTCATCTGGCAAATACTCAATAAATATTAGCCATTACTATTAATGCTAATTGACTACTTGCTTTCTTCTGTCTGTTCTGTATTCTCTTTGGGCAGAGTCCTATCAGCCTGAAGTAAGTGAATCAATCAATCAATCAATCAATCAGTAACTGTGGTAAGAAATGTTAGGCTTTTGAAGTATGACAAAGCAGAGAAGGGCATTTCATTCAGAGAAAATAACTTGCGTAAATTCATAAAACTGATGCAAGGTGGTCTGCTCAAGAGATGTAGAAAAATTAGATATTGCTGAAGCATCAGTGCACATTACTCTAGGTTATTACCTTGCTTAGATACTTACAGACTTTCCTCAGTTTGGGAGGATTTTAAAAGCTGTGAATGATGGTAGATTTGTAATTGAGAGAGGTCACTCTGACAACAGTGAACAGGATGTTGATACTGGAGGCAGTAGATACGAAGTGAGTAGGCTATGATGGCCTAAAGGTAGGCAGTTCAGTGAGGATTGTCAAACAGAGGAATTAGAGAGACATCAACCAGAGTAAAGACAGTAGGATTTGGTGAAGTTGAGGGAAAACAAGGAGGCTATGATTTTTTTCTTTTTTTTAGATTTTATTTATTTATTGAGACAAAGAGAGCAGGTGAGCATATATATGAGTTGGGGAAGGGAGAGAGAATCTCAAGCAGACTCCATGCTGAGCTTGAGGCCCCACATGGGACTCAATTTAACCACCCTAAGATCATGACCTGAGCCAAAATCAAGGCTGGGTGCTTGGGAAGCCTGGGTAGCTCAGTTGTTAAGCGGCTGCCTTCAGCTCAGGTCATGATCCCAGCATCCCGGGATCGAGCCTGGCATCGGGCTCTCTGCTCAGCAGGGAGCCTGCTTCACCCTCTCCCACTCCCCCTGCTTGTGTTCCCTCTCTATCTCTCTGTCAAATAAATAAATAAAATCTTAAAAAAAAAAAAAAAAAGAGCTGGATGCTTAACCAACTGAGTCACCCAGGTTAGGATTACTTCTAAGTGACTAGGTGGTTGTTGATCCTCTTGATTGAGATAGAGTTCTGGGGAGAAAAGTTATAAGACTGAGTAATATCCCTTCATATATATGTCTCACATCTTCTTTGTCCCAGGACCCCAAGATCATGACCTGAGCTGAAGTCAGACACTTAAACCACTGAGCCACCCAGGTACTCCTAAAATTAGAGTTTTGAGAAAATCCAGTCTCTTTTTCCTGGATTTGAAAGCTACACCTAGTGATATTGCTGAGGGAGCATCTCATCAAAATGCAGGCGCTGAACACTTATTATTGCCAACATTTAGAAGAATGACATAGTAGATAAATTTCAAAGCAAACTAGTTTCTTTTGGCGGAAATGGTATACTTAAGCATTATGTACAAACTTGCAATTAGTAGATTAAAAAATCCTGGAGATCTAATGCACAGCATAGTGATTATAATCAACAGTACTGTATTACAGACTTTAAAGTTGCTGAGAGACTAGATAGTTTGTTCTTGCCCACACAGAAAAAGTGACAACTATGTGACAAGATAGAGGTGTTAGCTGATTTTACAATGGTATTCATATTGCAGTGTATAAATGTATCAATCAACACATTTATATACCTGCACAACATTATATGTCAATTATATTTCAGTTGAAAGGAAAATTATGCATCACCTGATATTTTTATTCTTCTTTTTTGTTTTTTAACATATGGAAGGACTTCTAAAACAGCAGAAAGCAAAATTAGAATTTTGGAACATTCTGTTGTTTCAGATTCTATGTGCTTATCATGTTAATTCAAAATGATTTTTAAATGACAGTTTTAAAAAACCCCAAAATAGAACTTATATTGGAGATACTCATAACTTGTTCAAAAACAAAATTCAGTAGAGTAAAATTTGAAGATATAATTGGCTTTATTGTGATCTGCACATTTAATGCAATCCCTATCAAAATACCACCAGCATTTTTCACAGAACTAGAACAAACGATCCTAAAATTTGTATGGAACTACTGAAGACCCCAAATATCCAGAGCAATCTTGAAAAAGAAGGGGAAAACTGGAGGCATCATAATTCCAGATCTCAAGTTACAGTACAAAGCTGTAAGCATCAAGACAGCATGGTACTAGTGCAAAAACAGACACATAGATCAGTGGAACGTAATAGAGAACCCAGAATTGGACCCACAACTGTGTGGTCAACTAATCTTCAACAAAGCACTACCACCAAGTGGCCTGTGAGTGAAAAATAACTCCTACCTTAAGATTTGTGTTCTTTGAGTACATTGAAAATTTAACAGATAAAAACAAAAGGCTTGTTGCCACCTAACAGGTAATGTGACAGAGCTACTTGGATGTGATGGGAAGTAGCAATGTAATTGATATTTAATAATAAAATTTTACTTATTTAGATAGACTGTCTTTAGGTTCAGATAATATTCTTATGTTTGAAACTGTGATTATTACTTAGAAAATACTACTTGTTCATCATTTTGAAATGAAATTATTTCCTATAAACAGAGACAACTGCTTTTGTTTCCAGTAATGCCATGTAACATTCTTAGTTATGTTGCTCTTCACAAAAATGTTTTCTACTTTGTGCTGTTGCCAAAATGTAGTAAAAATTGGTAACAGCATATTCTAGGTATAAAAAAAGGAAAGCATATGGAATTAAGAGCTTGGAAAATGCAACATTTACTTCATTGAACTCAATGATCTTTTATTTCATAATTAGACATCTATGAGGAGAGGGAGTGTCAGAAAAAAAGATAGGAGCAGATTTGATGATTAGATGAAGTTATTATAAAACAGAATTCAGTTCACCAGAGGTCAGTTGAATCAGCACAGTGAAAACGCATAGGGGGTGGTTCTTGGATTCTTGCTTATTTGGGGGATGTGTGTGATAAACTAGGAAGAACAGTTTGAGGCAATTATAGATTAAAAAACAATGTTATGAAGAAAGAAATGCTTACATAATACTCATTTTAAAGATAACCTTAAGAAATGTTATTTACATTAGATTAGTTTAGGAAATCCAGAACATTTTGAGGCCAGCATACCATATTTTAATGCAGATTGGCATTTCTTGAGTCGGAAGCATATGTTGTAGAATTAGCAAGGTTTAAATAATTTAAATAAGTTATATTAACATATCTGGTTACCATGATGAACAGATTTTCTGAAAAAATGTTGCTTATTATAGAGATTTAAATAATTCTAATAATAATAAAAAATTAAGTCGTATTTAGTTATTGGAGCATCTAGCCTAAAAGGACATACTGAATTTTACATCTGATTGAAAGGAATCACTTACTACTGTATAGATATGTAGTGTGTATCATGTATTTTGAATTTAATACATAAAAAAGTGTTTTGTATTTGTATATATAAGTATGTCAGCTGAGGTTAGTTCTCAATAGGTAATTTTAAAAAATCCTGTTACAATTTTAGTATATGTGCTGCCGAAGCGAGCACTTAAAAAATCCTGTTAGATGTCCTTTTATCTCTATAAGCCTTGGTTTCCTCGTTATAAAATAAGAATATAGATTAATACTATTACTGAGGCTTTTTCGTTCTCTAAAGTTCTGTTCATTTGAATTAGTGAGCTACAAAAAAGGATTTTACCACAAATAATTCCATGACTGCTATAGTTAATTCAAAGTTAATTTATGATCTCTGTGGTAGTGGTCATGGTGAGGATAAGATAGTTAAAATCTAATCCTTATTCCCAAAGGCTCTCTGTGTCACCTTCTATTAATAAAGAAATGTATAAAAATCACTGTTTTGCAAAGAACAATATGATAAATACTGAATGAAAATAAAATATAGGATGGTGTAGGGCTTAGCAAAGGGAGGGACCACAGCAGTATAATGACATAATGTGGTGCTTAAAAAAAGTCTCTTTGAGGAAATACATGAGTTTTTTTATGAGCATAACAGAAATTGAGTGCAGAATATATTTTAGCCTATAAGATAATGTCTGTTGTTAAAAAACAAAATTCAGGCCATTAGATTTGAAGATATAATTGGCTTTATTAAATGATTCATGAATCAGGCTGCATTCCATCTAGCAAGTAGAGGGGAACCTCACTAAGTTAAATAAGAGAAAGATTTTAATTTTTTTTCTTTTAGGATTTATTTATTTTAAAGAGAGAGGGCATGTGTGCCAGTGAGGGGGGAGGGGCAGAAGGAGATGGAGGGAGAAAATCTCAAGCAGACTCCCCACTGAGCATGGAACCTGATGACCCATGAGATCATGACCTGAGCTGAAATCATGAGCTGGATGCTCAGCTGACTGAGCCACCCAGGTGCCCCTAAAAATATCTCTTTATCTTTATTTTTGCCTTTTTAATTACTATGTTTATTGGTGTGGTCTTCTTGGGTTTCTTTTGTTTGGGGCTTTTGGTGCCTCCTGGATCTGGATTTCTGGTTCCTTCCCTAGATTTGGGAAGTTTTTAGCTATTATTTCTTTAAATTTTCTGTCCCCTTTTCCAAACTAGCTTTTATATCAAGTATTTTTCCAGATTATGTGAGCTTAGAAAGCATTTGGGTTAGTTTCTATCTTTTTGCATTTTAGAATGACTGGTTCTTATAAGTGCTTGACTTCGAACCAACTAAGTAGAGCTGTTTTACAAATTAAATCCTACCAGAGATAGAAACACATAAAACACATTCATAGACACACATGAATTTGCAGACAGATGCTGACCTTATTAGCTTCTGTTTTAAAATTACTACCATGAAGTAAGTGTTATCAAAGGATCTATCACAGCCACTGACTCAGGAAGGGAATGGGTCAGCCCTTAGCCCACTACACTGTCCACTGCATGAACTGATGAGCTCTGGCATGCTGCCTCAGTCACTTGTCCCAGGGAATCCCATGGAGGCTGGACAAATCAGTAGGATAGCACCTGGTTGGATTTGCTAACACTGTTGCTGAACAAACCTGAATAAACTTGTCACAAGAGAAACCAGTAACTTAAGCAACACGGGTTTGGAAAAGACAAAGGGAGAAATTTATTTTGGGTTCCAGAAGCTGGGGGGATGGCAGGCTTAAGTTGATTACTAATAACCAACCTGTCCACTGGCAAGATGGATACCTAGAGGTTCATAGGAAGAGGATTGGTGGGTACATGGCAAAAGAACAGGCAGAGAGTATGTGATCATGGGTGGGGGTCTGTATGTGTTCAGCTCAAGATCCTGGGCAGGCAAGGGGACATGTGGGGTGTGGTCTTCTAGACATTTGGTTGCTATCAGGGCTTTTCTGTTCTCATGGTTGGAATGTTCCAGTCATTGCAAAATGTTTTTTGTCAGTGCCACCTGAAATTATAGTAAGAAATAAATACAGTGGGTTTTGGTTAGAGCTTGAGTTGTTGAGTAGTCCTGTCTGTTTCTGGTTTTAACTGTTTGGGTCTATGGTTGAGCAAGGGGGCTCGATGACATTAAATATAAACTTTTCGTTATAAAATTTGGATTTGAGGTTTTCTGGTAGATGGTTAAGGTTATTGGTATAGATGGCTAGAGCTTTCTTTTAATATTTGTGGAGAAGCTACTTAAGATTTATATTTGTCCTTGGCAAGTCAAGTTTTAAATGGCTTTTCCTTCTTGTTTTTACTTGTAAGGATTACCTCCCTGCAATTTGCATTTTAAAGAGATTGGCTAGATAGAGAGTTCTCAGAGAAGACCCGGTAGGACATCAAACATTTTCATTTTAAATGCTGCACAGGGAAAAAAATGTAACCATTTTCTAGAAGGACTTTTATTTCTTTAAGGTCAAAATTTTTACAATATTTATAAGCCTTTTGAGATAAATAGGGGAAGTTTTGGGATTGATGAAAAGGATTGATGGTCTTTGAATTGTTTTTGGAACTGCACCTCTGGTCCTGTAAAGACTAGTTTTATAAATTAAGCACAGCTGTTTCTAATTTCTCACTGAATTTCATTGCTGCCTAAATGATATCACAGGACTAACAGACCCATCTATTCATGAGAATGCCTTTTCTCCCTTGGGTACATTTAGCTTATGGGAGAAGGCCTAAAAAAATTTCTACCAGCCCTAGATATCAGCTTTCCAGTTTGTTCAAATTTCTGATTATAGTTATTAAATCTTTTAAAAATATCTTTCAGGTTTTGGCTGGGACAAACAGAAAAGATTTCTGGAAGTATTAAACAACTCACGGGTACAGGAGAAATCCTCAAATAGGGCATAAAGGATACTGTTTTTACAAGAGATAGTCATTCCCCAATATAGCCAAAGAACCAACCACCTACAGGTACCAGGCAGGCAAAAATTCCAAGCTGTGTTATTGGGATGTAAAGGGAGATGGGCAAGAAAGAGTTATTCCTAAGAGTGAAATTCTTATTTATTTTTTTAAAAGATTTTTAGTTTGTTTATTTGACAGAGAGAGACATAGCTAGAGAGGGGAACACAAGCAGAGGGAGTGGGAGAGGGAGAAGCAGGCTTCCCTGCTGAGCAGGGATCATGACCCAAGCCGAAGGGAGACACTCAACCAAGTGAGCCACCCTGGCCCCCCTAAGAGTGAAATTATTAATAACCAATGGTCTGGCTTTGAAAATGATGGGATAATGTGAATTTTTATTTTCCCCTCTTGACTAGGCCCAGGAGGTAATTTTTTTTTTTTTAAGATTTTATTTATTTATTTGAGAGACAGAGATAGAAAGCACAGAGAGAGAGAGAGAGAGAGTGAGTGAGTGAGAGGTAGAGGGAGAAGCAGACTCCCCACTGAGCAGGGAGCCTGCGGGGCTCAATCCCAGGACCCTGAGACCATGACCTGAGCCAAAGGCAGAGGCTTAACCAACTGAGCCACCCAGGAGCCCCTCCCAGGAAGTAATCTATTACACACACACACACACACACACACACACTCACACACACACACACCCCCCACCCCCACCCCACCCCAACCCCCCTTTTTGGGGATCCTACTTTGTTTTAAGGATTTGTTTTTATTGTGAAGCTCCATCTTTGACTAAGACGTGGAAGATATCTGAGGAGGATCACCTGTAACCTCAGATGGTTTTATGTTAAAAGGTAACTGTCTCTTTAGAGTGTAAAGGTAGTTCTGACCGAAATTAGTAGACAGGAAATCAGGTAAGAAAGGCTAGAGGGGAGCAGTAGGAATTATGTCAGTCTTAGAGTCTTGTCTTAGATATCGCTTGTGTTTTAAATTTTTTATTAGCCTTTTTTAAAAAAGATTTTTATTTATTTATTAGAGAGAGAGAGTGAGAGAGAGAGAGAGAGAAAGCACATGAGCGGGGAGCGGTTAGAGGGAGAAGCTGACTACCCATCGAGCAGGGAGCCCAATGTCGGACTTGATCCTGGCACTCCAGTATTATGACCTGAGCCAAAGGCAGTTGCTTAACCAATTGAGCCACCCAGGCTCCCTTATGAGCCTTTTGTGATGAATCTTTCAATGAAACTAATTTGGAATCTTGAAGCCTTTTGGAAGCTCCTTCATATCCATTAAAATAAGCCTCCTATTCTGTTTAATTTGGGAACCCTTACTTTCAACCATACTTTTTAAATGAGCAAGCTTGTCTAATTGGAACATTCCCCATAATGGCCACTGTAAATTCTGGGTTATTTTTAATAGAATATTTTTTTCATCTTGCTAGATATCTACAACTTCTAGGACTGTAGTTCTTAGACATAAAATAAGCAGGTGTGCTTGATTCTTTAGAATGTAAAGATCTTTTAACACAAACTTTTGTTTAAAAGGACAAAAGGAAAATTACCTTTTGAAGATACATGTTGGTTTAAGCCTGTTTAAGTCAAAGTATAATCAGTTAGTATAACCAAGAGTAAATATATGAGGTGACGGATAGTAACTAAACTTATTGTAGAAATTATTTTACAATATATATAATGTATCAAATTATTATGTTGTACACCTTAAACTTCCACAGTGTTGTATTGCAGTTACAACTCAGTAAAACTGGAGAAAAGTAAGAGTAACTAACTGAATAGTAATAATTGTTCTAATTGCAGAAAGATGAAAATTAACAAGGTTGGGGGGTCCTTATGTGGTTGTGGGAAAATAAAAAGCTGTGGAAGGCAAATGTTTTCCTAATTTAATAGTTCTGTGTATGATCGGCTTTCTTTACCCTTACTTGTGTAAAGTTAAATAGAAGCTGTTTGCAAATGTATTTTTTCCATGTTATTATATGTATTTGCAACTTAGTGAAACCATCTGATTGTTACATGATTTGTGATTTTTAAAAACATGGACATTTTTATTAAAACAAGAGTTCTTATAGGCAGTGGTTCACAATTTAGCTTTCATCAGAATCACTTTTGGCTCTTTAAAAAAGCCAGATTCCCAGACCCCATCCTAAAGATTCTGAATAGGGACATGAGGATTATGGTTCTTTGTATTTGATGGTAGTATACCATTTTAAACAATTAGAATTTATTTGTGTAAGTGTAAAGAATCTTTGTGATGTTTAGTCAACCACATTTATGGAGCACCTTTCATGTATTTACATGTTTCAAAGTGCTCTAGTTAATTCTGCCATGAACCAGACAATTTGTTTTACACACAGATTGATTTTTAGTTACCTAAAAATAAGTGAATATTAGAAATAAAAAGTATTTTTTATAAAAAAATCTCATTTTGATACTCAAATGGTGAATATAATGTTTAGGTCTACATGAGATTAAAGTAGTAGAGAAAATTTGCTTCCATAGTAAACTAAGTGCAGATGAATATTTTACCAGTGTTGTACACTTATCCACAACAACAAAGTCGAGTAGTTGTGATTGAGACCATATGGCTTGCAAAGCTTAAAATATTTCCCATCTAGCTTTTTATAGAAAAAGTTTATTGACTCCTGACAAGGATTTACATTGTTTGTAAATAAGAACTGTTTTATTTCTTCCTTTCCAATATGAGTGCCTTTTCTTTCTTTTTCTTGCTTTATTGCACTAGCTAGGACTTCTGTGTGATATTGAGTGGGAATGGGAAGTGTCTATGTCTTTGCTGTGTTCTCAGTCTTAGGAGAAAAGCATTTAGTTTTTTACCATTAAGTGTGATGTTAGTTGTAGATTTATGGATACTATTTATCAGGTTAAGAAAACTCCCTTGTATTCCTAGTTTACTGAAAGTCTTTAACATGAATGAATGAAGGCTGAATTTTCTCAAATGCCTTTCTATATCTGTTGATGATGTGGCTTTTCTTGTTTAGTCTGTGAATATGTTGAATTATGTTGATTTTTTTCAATGTTGAACTATTGTTGCATTTCCCAGATAAACTTCACTGGTTTTGATATATATCTATATCTATAAAGTATGTTACTGGATTTTATTTGCTCATATTTGATTGAGGATTTTTATCTGTTTTTATGAGGGATATTGGGGTATTGGTGTTATTTCTTTAAATATTGAGTAGAATTTGTCATTGAAACTATTATGGGCCTGAAGTTTTCATTTTAGAAAGGTTTTAACTTATAGATTCAATTTCTTTAATACAGGTCATATATTTCTTCTTGGGTAAGTGTGGGCATTCTTTAGCTTTCAGAGCATTGGTCCATTTTATCTAAGCTGTCCAATTAATATGCAGAGAGCTGTTTGCATTATTCCTTTTGACATCATGGGGTCTGTACAAGGGTTATACACTTTTTTCCTGTTATGAGTAATTTGTACCTTCTTTCTTTTTTGCTTGGTCAGTTTAGCTAGAGATTTATCATTTTATTGATCTTTGCTAAGAACTACATTTTGGGGGGCGACTGGGTGGCTCAGCTGATTGAGCATATGCCTTTGGCTGAGGTCATGATCCCAGGGTGCTGGGATTGAGCCCCAAGTCAGGCTCCCTGCTTAGCAGGGAGTCTGCTTCTCCCTCTTCCTCTACCCTTCCCCCACACTTGTGTGCTCATGCTCTTTCTCTCTCTCTCTCTCTCTCTCTCTCTCAAATAAATAAAATCTTTAAAAAAATCTACCTTATGTGTTTTTTAATTTGTGCTATTTCCTTCTTTCTGCTTGCTTCATGTTACTTTGCATTTCTTTTCCTTGTTTTTTAAGGTAGAAAGTTAGATTACTGATTTGGGGGTGTTTCTTTTGTAATATAAGCACTTATAGCTCTAAGTCTATACTGTTTAGATGTATTACTAATTTTGATTTGTTTTATTTTTATTTTCACTTTTGCTGAGTTCAGAGTATTTTGTAATTGAACATTTCTCTTTCATTTTGATCCATGGATTATTTGGAATTTTGTTGCTTTATTTTTCAGTATTAGGAGATTTTTCAGATGTATTTCTCTTGTTCATTCTAGTTTAATTGTATTATGCTCACTAAACTTATTTTTTACAGTTCAATTTTTAAAACCCAAAGATTGTGTTATAACCCAGGAAATAGTTTGTCTTGGAGAAAGTTCCGTGTGCATTTGAATAGGGTGTGTGATCTGTCTTTGTGTTGTGTAGTGATCTATAAATACTAGATCCTGTTATTGGTGTTCAATTCTTCTATAACCTTGATGTATTTTTGTATACTTTGTGATTATTGTGAGAGGAATGTGAAATCTCCAATTATAAATGTGAGTTTGTCCATCTCCTTTCATTTCCATCAAGTCTTTATACTGTTTAGTTGTTAGGTAAATTTATTTATAAGATACTTTTGTGTTCTTGTTGAATTGATTCTTTTAACATTGTTCAATGACTTGCTTTGTTCCACTAGACCTTCTTTGTTCCTAGTGGTTTTTTTCTTGTGTGGTAGTCTACTTTGTCTTATATTGATATAAGTTTCTTTTTTTTTTTTAATTTTTTTTATTTTTTTATTTATTTTTTTTATTTATTTTTTTTTTGACAGACAGAGGTCACACAAGTAGGCAGAGAGGCAGACAGAGAGGGGAGGGGAGAAGCAGGCTCCCTGCCGAGCAGAGAGCCCGATGTGGGACTCGATCCCAGGACCCTGGGATCATGACCCGAGCCGAAGGCAGCGGCTTAACCCACTGAGCCACTCAGGCGTCCCTTGATATAAGTTTCTTTAGACTATGTTAGTATATAGTCTCTTCAGTTTTCTTTTGATTAGTGTTTTCATGGTTTGATAGTGTTTTCATTTTACTTTAACTTATATTATTTAAAGTTTTTCTTTTTTAGACAATGTAGTTGTATCTTCTTTTTAATATAATCTGACAGTCTTTGTCTTTTAATTGATCTGTTAGGTCATTTATGTTTAATATAAATTTTATATGTTTGAATATAGGTCTATCATTTTATTGTTTTCTGTTTCTTTGTTTCTTGTTTCCTGCCAACTTTTGAATTATTTGAACATTTAGTATTTCATTTTTACTCTGTTACCTTATGATAATTTTAGTGGCTGCTATAGGGATTGAGGTCTCTGTGTCTTGAGTAGAGATGCAATTAAAATTTGGTTGGCTTAAACCTGATAACTTTTCATGGCTGTCTTCTCTCTTTCAGTGGACAATTTTTAACTTTTATTATTTGCTAATTGATTTGAAGATGCACCTGAGATTCGACTTGGGGTTCAGAATTAATTATTGAAAACAGTGAATAATTAGTAGCTATATTTTTATTTTTATTTTTTTATTTTTTTAAAATTTTTAAAAGATTTTATTTATTTATTTGTTAGAGAGCGAGCACAGGCAGACAGAGTGGCAGGCAGAGGTAGAGGGAGAAGCAGGCTCCCTGCCAAGCAAGGAGCCCGATGTGGGACTTGATCCCAGGACGCTGGGATCATGACCTGAGCCGAAGGCAGCTGCTTAACCAACTGAGCCACCCAGGTGTCCCAGTAGCTATATTTTTATAATTTAAATGGATTATATATAGTACAGGTAGATATTAGAGATAATTTTATCTCCATATATGCTTATATTATTCTTGTTTTGTGTTTTTAGAGCCTAGTGTGCTATAAACACTGAAATAATTATGATAATAACAAGTGTTATTATTATTAAAAATTTGTTTCAAATACTTTGATAAATATCCAGAGTTGGTATAGATACTGTGACTCAGCAAAATTAAGTAATTTGTCCAAGACTTCACATCTTATTAGTAGTAAAATTTGAATTCAGGTCCAGGTCAGTTTGGTTCCAAAGTTCATATGTTGTAGTATTAGTCTAGCCATTCATTCTACTGATACTGTTGAGTACCTACTATGTGTCAGATACTATATTATTTCTGATTGAAAAATCAACGAAGTTCTTGCTGTTATAATGCCTCTGTCTTGTGGTAAGATTGTCATTAAACAAATAAGTATAATAACAAATGTGTAATTACATTGTGGTAATGCCGTGAAGGGGAAGGACAGGGAATGAAAAGTATCAAAAACATGAGGAACTTAGTTTGGATAGTTTGTAGGTGACCTGTACCCCTGAAACAAATAATACATTATATGTTAATTAAAAAAAAAAAAAGATAGTTTGTAGGAGTGACATTAGCAATGAAGATCTAAGAGTGATGGGAGTTAGAAAGGCTCTATTGGCAGAGAGAAAAGGATCTCCCAGGGTCTTGAGTTGGAAAAGAATTTAAAGGTTCTAGGAACTGCAACAAGGCCAGAGTGGTTGGAATATAGCAACACACTGTGGGTGTGAATTGAGACTGGAAAGAGAGGCAGGATCCAGGTTATCGAGGGCTTTGTAGGCTGTGCTAGTTTAATTGACAGGTGCCTTAATTTTTCCTCCTTAGGAAAGGGCTGTAGAATGTAAACCAGTTATAAACTGTCTGCTTCCATGTAGAACTGTCTACTTCCATGAATTACTTAATGGATGTAGCTGCTTTTATCTTTTATCTTTTTATCTCAATGCAAGGTGTAGTCAGTCTTAGAAATCTAGCATGATTTGTATATCTACCCTAGAAAATGTGGTGTTTCAGGCTTTTTTGATAAAAAGAAAATTTTTCCCACAATGTTTAGTAGGTTTCATTGGTTAAAATAATACAAGAAGAATAATGCATTTAGAATATCATGCAGAGAACAACACACTTTAAAATTTTTCTTAAGACATACAGGAGATCAAACATGACATGCTACTCTTAATTTCAGCTCTTTTTAATGAACCTTGAAATACTATCTTTTAGCGTTTCCTTCACATTTCTAATATTGGATCACATGTTTATGTCTTTCTCAGTCTGAGGGAAAAGGGCACACCAATGCTGGAGATGCAATATATGAGGTAGTAAGTCTACAGCGACAGTCTGAGAAGGAGGAACCAGTCACTCCCACTAGTGGAGGGGGTCCAATGTCACCGCAGGAGGATGAAGCAGAAGAGGGTAAGAAGTGACACTCAGTTCTCTTTCTTTACATAGCTGCTTTACTTATAACCCTCAACGCTGTGTGTGTGCATCTGCGCGTGTGCTTGTGTGTGTGTGTGAGGGGTGCGTGAGGAGAATGATGATTATTCCTAGTGTCCACTGCTCTTAGGCTGGATTCTGCTAGATGCAGAAGAGATTTCGGTCCATTGGTTCCTTGGTTGCATAGTTCCCAGTGCCACTTATGCATCTGTTTAAATTTGTTGTTTTGTTTTCTGTTTTATTTCAAATATTTTTGAAGGGTTTAATGAGAAGTTTCAATTTTTCTCACATGTCTTTAGGATTTCAGTGATAGGTCATGTCCCACTACTCGTTTGATGTTATTTAGTTTTGACTTGTTTTTTGTTGTTGCTTTATCATTTTACCACTCACTTTTTTGAAATAGCATGGTGTGTGCTCTGTTCACTACGTGGATGCTACTGAGAGATGCTAACTGGCCTCACAAGAGTCACACTTCATTTGGCTCTGTGCTTAGTATTCTTTTTATAGGAACTAGAACTAACTGGCAGATCTTTACTTAAGCCCTTAAATGATCTGCTTATAGGATAGGGATTATTAAAATTTCCTGAGTTTATATCATCTTTGAAAAAAGGATCTTAGAATTCTGTCTTTCTCTCTATGAAACCATTCCTTTATTTGGTTTGCCATACAGATACTGGTTATTTTTTGGCTTATATTT
Source organism: Taxidea taxus jeffersonii (assembly GCA_003697995.1). Lineage (NCBI taxonomy): Eukaryota > Metazoa > Chordata > Mammalia > Carnivora > Mustelidae > Taxidea > Taxidea taxus. Next base: position 174,492 of record ML100795.1, on the reverse strand, counting down.
ATTGAGTGCTTATTACAAGCTGGACATTATTCTAAGTGTGTAATTAAAAAAAACTTTGTGAAGGTATAATTTACATACAATGGAATGTATTCATTTTATGTATTTACTTACCTATTTATTTATAAAGATTTTATTTATTTATTTATTTATAGAGATTTTATTTATTTATTTGACAGTGATCACAAGTAGGCAGAGAGGCAGGCACAGAGAGAGGAGGGGAAGCAGGCTCCATGCTGAACAGAGAGCCCGATGTGGGGCACGATGTGGGGCTGGATCCCAGGACCCTGGGATCATGACCTGAGCCGAAGGCAGAGGCTTTAACCCACTGAGCCACCCAGGCACCCCATAAAGATTTTATTTTATTTGTTTAAAAGATTTTATTTTTAAATAATCTCTGCACCCAGCGTGGGGCTCATACTAGGATCATACTAGGATCAAGATTAAGAGTCTCATGCCCTGGCGCCTGGGTGGCTCAGTGGGTTAAAGCCGCTGCCTTCGGCTCAGGTCATGATCCCGGGGTCGTGGGATCGAGCCCCACATCAGGCTCTCTGCTCTGCGGACAGCCTGCTTCCCCCTCTCTCTATCTCTGCCCCTCTGCCTACTTGTGATCTCTGTCTATCAAATAAATAAATAAATAAAATCTTTAAAAAAAAAAAAAAGTCTCATGCCCTACTGACTGAGCCAGCCAGGTGCCCTGAATGTACCCATTTTAATTGTATAGTTCATTAAGTTCATTAAATTTAGGCAAATGGATACATCTGTATAACCACCACCAGCATCATAATATAAAATATTTCCATTACTCCTTCTCCCTCAAAATTTCCCTCATGCCCCTTCATAAGAATCACTGTTTCTTCTCACCTATAGGCTCCGGCAGCCACTGATACGTTTTATTTCACCATCTTTTGCCTTTTCTACAATTCATATAAAAGGAATCCTATAGTATATAGCCTTTGTATATAGCATCTCTCACATAGCAAATCTTTTGAGATTTATCTGTGTTGTGTCAATAGTTGGTTCCTTTTTGTTGCTGAGTAGTAGTTTATTGTAAAGATATGCCACAGTTTATCTCCTCACCAGTTAATGGACCTTTGAGGTGTTTCTAGCTGTTGGCTCTTTGCTGCTATGGATATTTGAGTACAAGTCTTGGGTGAATATCTGCTTTCATTTTTCTTGGGTAGATCACCTAGGAGTGGATTGTCTAGATCTTAATGGTAAGGGTAGTTTAACTTTATTTAAAAATTTATTTATTTGTTTATTAATTAATTAATTTAAAAGATTTTATTTATTTGACAGAGATCGCAAGTAGGCAGAGAGTGGGGGGGGGGGTGGCAAAAGCAGGCTCCCCACTGAGCAGAGAGCCTGAGGCGGGACTTGATCCCAGGGCCCTGGGATCATGACCTGAGCTGAAGGCAGAGGCTTTAACCCACTGAGCCACCCAGGCGCCCCTGTTGCCCATTTTTAAATTGGGTTGTTTTCTGATTGAATTTTCATATTTCATCTCTCTGTGTATATATGGATATGTATAAGTCCTTTATTGATATATTTTGCAAATATTTTGTCCCACTCTATAGTTTGCCTTTTCATTTTTTGAACAATGTCTTTTGGAGAGTAAAAGTTTAAGTTTTATGAAGTCTAATTTGTCAGGTTTTTTTCCTTAATGATTTGCCTGTGATCCACTTAAATTTTTATGTTTAGTTGGAGGTAGAGCTTAGAGGTTTTGTTGTTGTTGTTGTTTTTGGTTTTTGTTTTGTTTTGTTTTGTTTTTGGGCTTGAAACTCCAAACCTGTTATTATATCTTATGGCTTCTGAAGGTCAGGAATTAGGGAATGGTTTTTGTGGGCAGTTCTGGCTAAGAGTTTCTTATGAAGTGTCAGGTGTTGTCTGGGGATATAATCATCTAAAGACTTCCCTGGGTGGGGCTGAAAGGGTCCCTTTCACATAATTACCAAAATGATGCTGGTGTTGGCAAGCAACTTTGCTTTCTCTCACAGGGGCTGCTTGGGTGTCATTGTGAGATAATGGCTGACTTCCTTCAGATAGCAATCCAGGAGATCAAGGTAGAATCTGCAGTGCCTTTTATGTCCTAGCTTTGGAGTCACGCAATATCACTTTCATAGTATTCTCTTGATTACAGAGTTCAGCCATTCTACTGCGTGACTTCACTATATTCTATACAAGACTCCCAGGAACACTGTTGTTCCTGGGAATAGATCAAAGATCAAAGAGGAATAGATCAGAGATTACATGCAGGAGAGTTTTAGGCCAGACCTAGAAACACATTCTTTTCTGGTAAACAAGAACCACAGGACTGGTTTGGGAATGTAATTGAGCTATGTGCATAGGAAGAAAAAGCCGGTGTTTCAAGTATCTACCAGAAAGTAATTTGAACACAAGATTTCAGGTAATGTTTTACAAAAATGCCAGTCTCAGAAATGAATACATGGAACTAGAATTGGGAAAGAACAAAAATATTAGAATGATAGGTGCTACTCAATAGGAATAGATTATATTATACATTATATAATACATTATATAATTTAGTAAATAAAAATTCCTTACTCCTATCCACTAACTTAAAAGAAGGTTAACTAAACATGGATTAGGTATCTGATATGTGGCATATAATGTATTAGATATTTAATAAATCTAGTTTTATATTTTACTCACATTAGCCCTGAGAAAAAAGTATTATCATCTTTATATAACATATGAAGAAATAGACTAAAAAGTTTTAGGTAAGTCATTTGGGGTCAGAGGGCTGATAATAATATACAGAATCTGGGACGCCTGGGTGAATAAGTTGGTTAAGCCTCTGCACTGGGTCCTGCATTGGGCTCCTTGCTCAGCAGGGAGCCTGCCTCTCCCTCTGCCTTCTGCTTCCTCTGCTTGAGAAATAAACAAACAAACAAATAAATAAAATATTTCCCCTGAGAAATAAATAAATCTTTGAAAAAAATAATATACAGAATCCAAACCTATGTTAGTCTCACTCTAAAGCCAGTGAATTTTCATGACCTACAAAATCAAGGTATTCTTCTTTAAACCATGAATTGTAACTCCACTCTCAATTTCTTAAAAGGTAGTATTTTTAATATTATAGACAAGATATTTTAGATCTTACATATTTCAGATCCTACTCTAGATCTAGTGTCATATGCCTTGGATGGAAGACTACAATGTAACATAATATGAAAATATAACATGAGACTCTATCATCCAAACAGCATTGTTTTATGTGAAAGCACTTTTGGAGAGTGATTTCAGCATACAGATCAACTAGTGAATTAAAAAAGACCTCTAATTAAAAAAAAAATAAAAATAAAAAAGACCTCTAGGGCGCCTGGGTGGCTCAGGGGGTTAAAGCCTCTGCCTTCGGCTCAGGTCATGATCTCAGGGTCCTGGGATCGAGTCCCACATCGGGCTTTCTGCTCAGCAGGGAGCCTGCTTCCCACCTCTCTCTGCCTGCCTCTCTGCCTGCTTATGATCTCTCTCTCTCTGACAAATAAGTAAATAAAATCTTAAAAATCCATCAATCAATAAATAAAACCTCTAGATATAAAATATTTCAGTTATGTTGGCCAGAAGCAAATATCCTTCTTTAAAGGACAGGTTGTAGAAAAACCTATGGGAAACCAAAATATTCTCTTCAACAGAAGTCTTTCAGACATACAAGTCCACCTTTAATTTCTTTTCCATGCGTTTTGTCTGACGTATTACTTGATGTTATTCAAGGCTTAGAAGGGTATGTTTTGGTTTAGCGGTAATTACTTCAGGGGTGAGAAGATTTGAAGTTGTGCAGATGCACTTGAAGGGAAGAGCTGCTTACTTATGGAAAGCAACATTACTAGAAAGTGGATACATTGAGAAGTAAATGGCAAACCAAGTGATCCCATGTTTAGCTTGTTACTAATTAGCAAAATATTCAGAAACAGTCACTGCCAGGATCTTAAGAACATGTAGATGAGCATTGGAAAGGCCATTTTTTTTTTTTAAAGATTTTATTTATTTATGTGACAGACAGAGATCACAAGTAGGCAGAGAGGCAGGCAGAGAGAGAGGAGGAAGCAGACTCCCTGCAAGCAGAGAGCCCGATGTGGGGCTCGATCCCAGGACCTGAGATCATGACCTGAGCCGAAGGCAGAGGCTTTAACCCACTGAGCCACCCAGGCGCCCCTGGAAAGGCCATTTTTAAAATCTTATTGAATTAGGCACAAGCTTCATTTTTACTTTTATTGAAGTATAATTAACATACAATGCTATATTAGTGTTGGGTGTACAATGTAATGATTCAACAATTCTATACATTTCCATTGTATACCATGATAAGTGTAGTCACTTTATCAGTCAACATTATTGCCATCTTATTGACTATATTCCATATGCCATACTTTTCATCTTCATGACTTACTTATTTTGTAACTGGAAGTTTGTACCTCTTAATCTCCTTTCTCTCTTTTACCCATCTTCCCATCTTCTCCCCTATGGCAACTACCAGTTTGTTCCTCTCTCTCTTATGTATTTATTTATTTATTTATAAAATTTTTTTTATTTTTTTAAATATTTTATTTATTTACTTGACAGACAAAGATCACAAATAGGCAGAGAGGCAGGCAGAGAGAGAGAGAGAGAGAGGAGGAAGCTGGTTCCCTGCTAAGCAGAGAGCCCCTACTCGGGGTTCAATCCCAGAACCCTGGGATCATAACCTGAGCCAAAGGCAGAGGCTTTAACCCACTGAGCCACCCAGGCACCCCTATTTTTTATTTTTTTAAAAGATTATTTATTTATTTGACAGACAAAGATCACAAGTAGGCAGAGAGAGGAGGAAGCAGGCTCCCCGCTGAGCAGAGAGCCCGATAGAGAGCCCGATACGAGGCTCGATCCCAGGACCCTGGGATCATGACCTGAGCTGAAGGCAGAGGCTCCAACCCACTGAGCCACCCAGGTGCCCCCCCCCCTTTTTAAAAGATTTTATTTATTTATTTGAGAGAGAGAGAGAGAACATGAGGAGGGGGAGGGGCAGAGGGAAAGGGAGAAACTGACTCCCCGCTGAGGGCAGAGCCTGAGAGGGTTCAGTCCCAGGACACCGAGATCATGACCTGAGCGGAAGTCAGAAGCTTAATTGACTGAGCTACCTAGGTGTCCTTGTTCTATTTAAGAGTTTTTTTTTTCTTTGCCTCTTTTTTCTTTGTTCATTTCTGTTTTTTAGATTCCACATATAAATGAAATCATACGGTATTTATCTTTTTCTGTTTGACTTAGTTCACTTAGCATTTATGCCCTCTAGGTCCATCAGGTTGTTGCAAGTCCTCAGGGAAATGTAAATCAAAACCACGGTGAGGTACTGCCTTGCACTCATTAGAATGGCTAGAATCAAACACACGAGAAATAACAAGTGTTGGCGAGGATGTGGAGAAAAGGGAACCCTTGTGCGCTGTTGGTGGGAATGCAAACTTGTGCAGCTACTGTGGAAAACAGTGTGGAGGTTCCTCACAAAATTAAAAATAGAACTACCATATGATACAATAATTCCATTATGGGGTATTTACCTAAGGAAAACAAAAGCACTAATTTGAATTGATAAATGCACCCCTATGTTTATTGCAGCATTATTTACAAAACCTAAGGTATGGAAGCAGCCCATTGATAGATGAATAGATAACGAAGAGGTAGTATGTATATATGGTGGGATATTAGCCATAAGAAAAATGAGATCAAGCTTCATTTTTGTTTTAATCATTTTGATAGAGTTCTTGTGACATAGTTGTGTCCAAATGGCTACTTCAAAATGTGAGGAACAGAGGCAGAAGAGATACCTTTGAGAATATTCTGGAGGTAAAATCAAGAGGTTTATAAATTAATTGTATGTCATGAGCAGCAGTAGGGAAGGGAAGAAAAAGAATTAAAGGTCACATCTAGGTTTCTAGTGTAGGTGGCTGGATGATTTTGGTTCAACAAATGAGACTAGAGGAGGAAGAGTGGAGTGATGAGTTTGAACTTACTGAACATTAAAGTGGGACTATTTTTCAGTTATTAAAAATAGTCTTTAATTGTGAGAGAAGTTTAGTAGCTAGAGATAAAGGTTGGAGAGACTTTAGAATGAGGTAATGAGAATGGCTAAAATAACCTTGTGGGAAAATGTGGGAGATGCGGGTTAAAAGTAGAATGTAAGTGATCACTGACACTTGAGGGGTAGTTGTAGGAAGAGAAAGCCCAGCTAATGGGTTTGCAGAAAAATAATCAGAACATTTTAAGAGGAGGAATAACAGACTAAGTAGTAGTAACAGACTGAGGAGTGGAGATTTGTAAGGGTGGGGTGATGTGCAGCATTGCCACATGGAACAGGGAGGTTCAATATGAAAGGACCAAAAACTGTTAATCGGATTTGATAAATTTTAGAAGTCTCCATGATGGTGATTTTACTGAGGTTGGGAAATAAAGCCTCATTATAGTGGATTTGGGGAGGGAGAACAGTGTTCTTAAACTTTCAAGAAAGTTGATGAGAAGAGGAAAGAGATTGGATTAAAAACATTGGGTTATATTAGGCTTAGAAAGGGGTAAGAAATTTGAGCTCATCTGTAGCTGGAAAGGGAGAGCTTAAATAGGGAGGAGTTAGCCCCTGAATGTGTAGCAGTACAGTTGCCCGGCATGCTTCTGTGTCTTTGCAAGTGCTGTTTACTCTGCTTGGAGGCTTTTTCCATTTAAGTCCCCCTGGGTAAGCTCTACAATGAAGGCATGCTAACAGTCAAAAGAAAATAGTAATTTTAGTGTACTGGCAGTTTCTATACTTACAGATGTTTCAAATTATTTTCTATGACTTTTTTTTAGTAGGTTGCTCAGGCAAATTACATTTTAAAAGTATTCAGTGCAGAAGGGCTGGATAAGGAGCTTGGCGAATCCGCTTATCAAAAAGCAATGATAAAAGTCGATAAAATTGTCAAAAACCAGCCAGTTCAGGACTTGGGAAAGTGACAAATTATGTAAAAAATGGAGGAACATCTATTCAAGAAAAACTGCTGAACGCAGGAAAGAACAGTCTGTATTTTAATCCCCGAGGCTGCCCCCTTCTGCTCTTTCCCACCACTGGCTTATTGTCATGACAGTTCTACAAGGGCGGGGCAAGCTGTGAAAACTAGGAGCTTTTGCCAAAACAGATCCATAAATACAGTGAATGAATTTGGGGGCCCAGAGGGGAGATGGGCAAAATGGGTGAAGGGAAGTGGGAGATGTTGGCTTCCAGTTGTGGAATAAATAAGTCACAGGGATGAAAGTTACATATAGCACAGGCAGTATAGTCAGTGGTCTAGCGATAGCATCGTGTGGTGACAGACGGTAGCTGCACTTGTGGGGAGCACAGCATAGCATATAAAGTTGGCACTGTCTTGTACCCCTGAGACTAATGTAATATTGTATGTCAACAATATGTCAATAAGAGAGGAAAGAAGGAAAATCAGTAGCTTTGCCTTAGCTGCTGGAAGGGGTTTACTATTTGGAGCAAACATAGAAACCTGTATTCCTAGAATGTTGTTGGAAACAGTAGTGATTTTTGTGGCAAAAAGATGGGAAGGCCAGTGTTGTTGATAGCATGAGATCATAATTCTGGTTGGGGAAAGCCGTAGGTTGGCTAGAATTTGAACAAGATTTAAGGAATAGGTGGGCCTTCATAAGATCGTACGTATCACTGGTGGTCTAGAAGACTTCGTCTGTGTGTGAGGCTATGCACACACACTCAGGAGAGACCAGAGAGAGCCCTAACTAGTCACATATCCATGCTGGACCTGAGGCCTTGCATGTGTATGAGTCCTGTTTCCAGAGTTTTGTCTCCAAAATGGTTTTGCTTTTCTTCTCTATTCAGTGGACAGCAGCTGTGTCCCAAGTGGAGTAAATAGCTGAAGACTGGTTCTCCCAGGATCAAGCTTTTAGTCTTCCCTTGTTAGCAGCTTCCAGGCTCCAAATCTCAGAATCCAGAATCTGACCTCTCTCTGACTGGATCATTGCTTGTGCTGGATTATTGCCATTGTCCCTAACTGGTTTCTCGCCTTTCACCCTCGGCCCTACCACCCTAGTCCGTGTTCACACACTGGCCATACATATTCTTTAGGAATTTGTAAGATTATTTTTCTTCTCCCCTTAAAGTCCTGTGTTGGCTTCTCATTTCACTCAGCCAGACATTCTTTTTACCAAGATCGACAAGGCTGAATGTCTCGATTTTTGGTCTCGATTTTTACCTTTCTGACCTCATTCCCTGAAGCTGCCTCCCTCACAAATGCCACACTTGTCCTTTTGCTATTCTTCAGACACAACAGGTGTGCGCTTGCCTAGGGCTGGAGCGCTTGCTAGCTGTGGCTGCTGGCTGGGATCCTTCCTCATGGTTCCCTCCCTCCCCTCATTCTAATTTTTCTTCAGCTGCCACCTTCTTGTTGAGATCTTGCCTGCTCAGGAAATAGGAGGGATAATAATAAATGAATGAACAAATAATTTAAAAAGTAAACATATGTTATAATAGATATAATAAATGAATGTTTCTCCTTTTATAATGCCTCAAAATGATTGAATATTGAGAAAGGTTAGAAAAACAGATGCAACATTTTGGGATTGCATTTGAAAATATGAAAAACAAAAAAATTTTCAGTTTCTCTTCCTTATGTATATAGTCTAAAGAAAAACAAGTTATCAGATTTCTGTTTTTCTAAATATTTCTTCTGTTTGTAACAATTTTTCAGGTGTCACTTCATCTTTTGAAATTCTATTAGCCATCACCTATATTTAAAAAGTTACAGAAATCACAGAGGAAGAAGTAATACTTATTTTTTTATAGATCGGCATTTCATACATTTTCAATATACTTTATTATTAGTTCTGTAATTGACATTTCTGTCAACGCAGACATCAAAAGTTAGAGCTGGAGGTGGCATAGGAATGTTTTCCTGCAGGGGGGAATTGGAGTATTCTTTAATTTAATTATTTTCAACAATTTGCCTGTCAAAGCAAAAGTGGAAGTTCAAGTCACTCTAAATTGTCTTACCTTAACTTGTAATTTAACTAAAAAGGGATACAGATTTAAAAGGACTAAAATTGCTCTTAATTTCCTGTGAAAGATCTAAAGTAAAATGAATTAAGATATCTTTGCATTTTTTCAAATGCTGTTTAAAAAATGAAGTGGTTTAAGGGTATTAATTTGAATGCAAAGGAATCTTAGCAGAAAGGTAAGTCCGTCAATGCTTCATCATAGGGATCATTTGAAAATTACCTTATCAACTTTAGGCACTCCTGCATATTCTGAATTGCTCCTGCTTTTGAAACTTGAAGTGCCCTCATTTTGCTTCATCTATGTTTCGAACTGGCTTTCTGTTTGTTACCCTGAAACTTGTATTTAGTTACTTGTAGCATGGATAGTAAGTTATGTGAAGGTAAAAGATGACGAATACAATGTGTATCCTTTAAGACACATGTCCAAGTAATTGTAGAAGACCAGAGTCACAGTAATATTAGATAAGCTTCTTTCCTGGTTGTACTTTTTATGTTCAGTATAATCTACAGTTTTTATATTGGGATTGACTAAAATGCCATCTAAAAAAAATTTCCCCATGATTTAAGGGACTGTTAGCTGTCTAACACAGCTCCTAACTCATTATAACTTAAGAGCAAAATAGTCTCAAACTCAATCAGAGGCTTATTTTCTCCTAATTTCTTAATTTATAGTCTGATTAGAGAAAAGGCAATGACAAAGAGCTTTTACTACAGAAACCAGTTTGCAGATGAAACTTTTTAATGTTCAAGTGAGAAGAAAGGGGATGTAGAAAAGAAGTTAGTTTTTTAGGAAAAGGTAATGATCATATGGCACTTATGTGTGGCAAGCACCAGGTGCAGAAGTGCTGCTCAAACTTTAAATGTGCACATACATTACCCCGAGATCTGGTTGAAGTCAGGTCTTATTTCTTACATCTGGGATGGGGCCTGATCTGTATTTCTAAAAAAAATGTCCTACCAGATTCACACCACACTTCCAGTAGCAAGGATTTAAATAGCCTGCTTAGGGGCGCCTGGGTGGCTCAGTAGGTTAAAGCCTCTGCCTTTGGCTCGGGTCATGATCTCAGGGTCCTGGGATCGAGCCCCGCATCCGGTTCTCTGCTCAGCAGGGAGCCTGTTTCCCCCTCTCTCTCTGCCTGCCTCTCTGTCTACTTGTGATCTCTGTCAAATAAATAAATAAAATCTTAAGAAAAAGATATAAAAAAATAAATAGCCTGTTTATATTAATTAATTTAATCCTCATATCTTCCCTCCCAGGTCCGCACTTCTACTACATCCATCTTGTAGATGAGCAAAATATGTTCCAATAAAACAATCCTGGCATATTAGATACTATGTCTTTAGCAATCAGATATTTATTTATAAAATTTGTGTGTGTGTGAGAGAGAGAGAGCAGGAGGAGGAGAGGGAGGACTTCATAATATTTTTTTTTATTCTTGGATTTTAAATTATCTGTTTCAGCAAGGTGATTAAAAATATATTTGAGGGGCGCTTGGGTGGCTCAGTGGGTTAAAGCCTCTGCCTTCGGCTCAGGTCATGATCCCAGGGTCCTGGGATCGAGCCCCGCATCGGGCTCTCTGCTCTGCAGGGAGCCTGCCTCTCCCTCTCTCTGTGCCTGCCTCTCTGCCTACTTGTGATTTCTGTCTGTCAAATAAATAAATAAAATCTTTAAAAAAATATATATTTGATAAGGGAAGGTATTTAAGAGAAAGTGGAGGGAAAGAGTGTATTAGTTTTCTGTCCCTCCATAACAAGTTATGAAAACATTTAGCATCTTAAAGCAATACACATTTATTATCTCACATTTTCCATGCATCAGGAGTCTGGGCATGGCTTAGCTGGGTCCTTTGCTCAGGGCCTCACAAGGCTGCAGTCCAGAGTTTCAGTTAGGAAACTAAAATGTGAGGCTGGGCTTGCAGTTCTGTTCAGAACTCAAGTGATTATTGGCTGAATTAATTTTCTTGCAGCTATAGGATTCCTCGTGGCTTGCTTCTTCAAATCCAACAGGAGAATCTACTGTAAGGGAAGGCCCAAGCCCTCTCTGAAGCATTTACCTGATTAGGTTAGGCCACCTTGCTAGTCTCACTTTGATTAATTAAAAGTCAGACTGGTTGGGAACCTTATAGCTGCAGAATCCCTTCCCCTTTGCCTTATGACACAACCTAGTCACAGCCATCATATTTACACATTCTACCTACACTCACGGGTAGGGATTTTGCAGGGTGTGTACCGCAGGAGTCAGGAATCTTTGGAGCAGTCTTAGAACAGCTTATCACGAGAGGGTATGTACCAAGAGAGGTCTGTACCAGAGGGTATGTTGTTTTTTAGGCACTTGTTCAGTAACAGCCACTTTCACATACATGTTATTTCACTTGTCACTGTAACGATACAACATAGGTACTATTGCTTCCCTCATATTATAAGTTTATATCTCATTTGTCCTATTGGACTTGACTCTAGTATATAAACATATGCAGTGTTGGCTCAACAAAAAAATGATCTAAACAGCTCTTCCAAAGGCACATGATGAATTGCCAAATGAATAATATGAGCATTTATTGGTATAGATTTCCAGTGTCTTTTCTCAAGCCATTTCCATTACTTGTGAAAACCTTAGCATTTCTGCCTGTTGAAGCCAGGGTTCAGCTGGATATCAGTTTATTTATTTTTTTTAAAAGATTTTATTTATTTATTTGACACAGAGAGATCACAAGTAGGCAGAGAGGCAGGCAGAGAGAGAGAGAGGGAAGCAGGCTCCCTGCTGAGCAGAGATCCCGTTGTGGGACTCGATCCCAGGACCCTGAGACCACGACCTGAGCCGAAGGCAGTGGCTTAACCCACTGAGCCAGGCGCCCCTGGCTATCAGTTTAAATGCCATTTCTTTGTCACTTATCCCCAGTCAGAAGTGATCTATTGGTTCCTTGAATATAGAAGTCCACTATAATTTTGCTTATCTATCTTTTTTTTATTTTTATTTATTTGTCAGAGAGAGAGAGCACAGGCAGACACAGGCAGGCAGAGGCAGAGGGAGAAGCAGGCTCCCCGCCGAGCAAGGAGCCCGATGTGGGACTCGGTCCCAGGACGCTGGGATCATGACCTGAGCCAAAGGCAGCTGCTTAACCAACTGAGCCACCCAGGCATCCCTGCTTATCCATCTTTAATAACATTTATGATATTCTGTTAAATTCCAGTTACATGTGTCTTCTCTTCCTTACTTGACTGTAAATTCCTTCTGACAAGCTTGGGTCTTTATTCATACTTGTTTCTGTCCTCTGCTGGGCCTATCAGAGATTTCAACACAGTGGGTAGCCAGTAAATGGTAGCTTTACTTCACTTTCAAGTGATTAAGTCAGAGAAGATTTGAATGAGTTAGTGGGGTTTGGAAGAGTAGGAAGCATAGCATTTTGACATCTGTGAAATCAGGAGGTATAGAGGCATGCAGAATCTGCCGTGTGCCTATGAGACAGGGAGTGTGAGGTTGGAGAGCCAGATGGGGACCAGACCTTGGAGGGCTGCCCTGAAAACACTGAACAGTGTGGGCTTCACCTGTATGAAGCCATGGAGAGTCATTGAGGGATTTTGAGCGAGGGCATGGCATGAATAGAGATTTGAGTTAGGAAGATTAAGTGGGCAGTAAGCTATATAAAGTGCAGTTAGGAACAATGGAGAACCTGTGATTATATCTCTAACTTGAGGAGATAAAGCCTGAACAAGGGTGCTGATCCTGGAAATAGGAAATGACTGATTTCAGGGAAAAAATTGATAGGAAAAGGTGATGAGTCATAGCTGTCATTAATTGCCATATTCAGAGGCTCAGTGCTGGGTTAGCTTGCCCTGGAAGAAAACGTATTGGTATGTTAATTTCATTCATTTCAGAAATATTTGTGTGTACATACATATTTTTAGCACTGCAATTAATTCCTTGGAAGGACTTTACTTAAAGCTAAACTTCCTTATATTTTATGTGGGAATAAGCATTTTATTTTACTTATTTATTTTATTTTAATATTTTATTTATTTATTTGACAGAGACAGAGATCACAAGTAGGCAGAGAGAGAGGGAGAAGCAGGCTCCCCACTGAGCAGAGAGCCCAATGTGGGGCTCTATCCCAGGACACTGGGATCATGACCTGAGGTGAAGGCAGAGGCTTTAACCCACTGAGCCACCCAAGCATCCCCAAAGTAAACTGTTCTTATAAAATTTTTTACCATGAGTAGTGTGTTATAATAAAGTTTTCGTGTATTTCTAATGAGAAGTTTGTAAAAAATGAATTTTTTTTTGCATTTTGAGATGACCTTAAGTGGAGCACTCAAAATTCATGAACTGAGGTTGTTCTTAATAGGAGGTATATTTGAAAGGAAATATGAGAAGTAGCAAGAAAAAAAAACTTGTAGAATTACTGTTTCATTATATAGGTGTGATAAAAAGTACTCATCTTTCTCTTTGGTTATTTAGTGTGCCTAAATAATTTGTTAGTATTTAAGGTATACCTTAATACAACTCTTGGTTGTTTTGGCAAGTCCCAAGTGTGTATTTACCTCAAGCTAGCATAAGTGGATAATCTAATAGAAAAAGTACATTTTGACATCTTAAAAATATTTTCCATATTGTTGTTTAAGCTCTTTTCAGGGAAGATTGATACTTGGTATTAATATAGTACAGCATCTTTGGTTAGAAAAATCAGTCTTAAAGATAATTTTACTCAAAAGATTTTTTTAATATAAATATATTACATGAACTTAAAGTTTTAACTTTATAGTAAGGATAAGATTGTGAATATAGTAAATGAGTTGTGAATTTCTGTATTGCATGCTTTTAGAAAAGAACTTAAGTGTGTATTTTTAAATGCTTCTGTTTAGTTATTAAACTTTTATAGGTTTGGTTTTCCTTGGGGTTTTATTTGGAGGGTTCTGTTTTGTTTTGTTTTCATGCTGGGGTCAGTTTTGGTTCATTTAGTACTTTGTAAGTATACCAGTTACCTTAACTGAAACATTATTAATGTAATGATATAGTATCAAGAATTAAGTGATCATGTCTCCCTTTCTATATTTTTTTCTAATTAAAAAAAAAAAGTCCTTTCAGAAATTAGAAAATAGTTTGAATTAACTAGCACCCCTATAGGAAGTTATCCTAGTTCTTACTTCATTTAGTGCTATTTTTCATGTTATTCCAAAATGCATGTGGCTATCTTTCATTGTTTTTCTGACTTTGGTGTGATAAAAGCTTCACATTTCCCAACCCCCAAGTCTCCTGAATGTCAGTTAATGTGATGCCTCTTTGCCTTGCTTCATGTCTCAAACTTCTTGAAAGATGACGATAAAGATTAATATTATATAATTTGTCTTAGAGACATTGTCAAAATGCTGCCTTTGTAATTTTCCTCCAAACACTTTCTGCAGATATTACAGAATAGGATGAAGATTTGGATAGGAAAGGATATTAGAAGTTAAGAGGGAGGCTGAATTCAAGAAAATGTGGTTATGCAGAATTGTTGGATGTAGCACCAAGGCTAGTGCTACACCAGTTTGCACGAAAACTTGAGCACTTAGGTTTCTTACTACACCCAAGTTCCTATTACATACAAAGATGTTTTCATTTGAAATCCCTAAAGTTTAACTGACATGGGATTTTGCCCTTCTTTGCCCTTGAAACCCCTTTCTGGTACTTAATGTGATTCATAGAATTATTGGGAATTCAGAGAAAATCTCTGATATCTAAACTTTTTAGTATAGGATTTCATTATTTCTTTTTTAAGCAAAGTAATTACCTTATCACCTGAGGATTTTAGGTTTTGTTTTCATGAATATGTTTCAAAAGTCCAAGGATCTCACATATTTACGTGCAAAGCAATTATATTCTAGATAAAGTTACATACCGGTACTTTTCTGGAGATTGGAAGGCTTAATTTAATCCTATAGATTTTTTTTTTTTTGATAGTAGGGCTGACTTTTAAATGATAGATAAGTGAACTTTGTACTTGAAGGGTCACTGCTACTCGCTAAATGCCACACAGTTTTTATAGAAATTTTACTTGATTTTATTTATCTTTCTACAACATTTTAATGTGTAATTATATTTTCTAAGTAGCTTAGTAAAGCCTGTGTTTGAAAAGTTTGTCTAGATCCAGTATGCTTAGGGAAAGATAAGAATATTTATTCACAATGGCTGCAGCTTAATATAATAATAATATTTTAAATGATAGCTTGAATAAAGAGAGGAGAGTGGTTAGAAACAGTCTAAAGTTCTTAAAATAATTCCTATTATTGACAAATGATGATGTAAATGTAAAGAAAAACCCCAAGTGGATTTTCTCTGATATAAGCTTATTTCTAGCAAATGTTGATGTTTGCCATTTAAATTTTACTGTCTACATGAATCAACTAAAATGGTTTTTGACTGGTTTTTAAAAGTCATTTAATAAAAATTGTAAGACATTTAAATAAATTAACAGAGCTACTGAAAAATTGTCTGTGTAAAGCTAGTCACCGATTTACTATTTGGAAGACAAGCAACTTTGTATTACTTAGAAAACAAACAGAAATACATGGAATTTCTTTTCTCTCTTTTATTGTTAAAAAACTTAAATAAATATAAAATGAACTCTGACTGCCCACCAGTTCTGATTCTCCAGGAGAAATCATTTAATGGTTGAGATATTTTTTCTTTTTTCCAAAAGGAATATTTTGCATATCCTGCTTGGCAACTTGCTTTTCTCATTAAACAATCTATCCATTAAGAACACTACGTGAAACTATTTCTTGCTCTAATTGCATAGTATTCTGTGGCATGGATATAGCATAATTTACTTTTCCAGATCTCTTTTGAAGGTTCTAAAAGCAATTTCTATTTTTCTTGGCTTTTTTTTTTTTTTTTGCTATTATGGCTATTGTAAAGAATAGTCGGCCTTATATATACATATTCTGAAGCACAAATGCAGATTTCTAGATATTACTGTGGTGTGCAGTCTGGTTTTTGATAGGTAGTACTAAATTACTCCCTAGAAAGACTGCAGCTTTATGTTCCTTTTTTTTTCTTTTTCATTCTTTTTTTTTAAATTTAAGCTTTTTTATTTAAACATATAATGTAACCCCACCACCCTCTCCCAAACCCTCTCTCCCTCCCACCCCCCTCAGTTTGTTTTATGACATTAAGAGTCTCTTTTGGTTTGTTTCCCTCCCGATCTCAAAAGCTTTATGTTCCTTAAAGTAGTGTATCTGAGCGCCATTTCCTTCAGGTCTTCACACAGAGGAGATATTATCAGTCTTAATGTTTACTGCTTCCGTGATGTGGTAATAGCAATGATAGGAGTTAACTTTGAACATTTATACATCCCCAAGACTATTATCAGCACTTTGTGGATGTTCTCCGTGTTGTGAAGTGAGCCGTCCCTAGTCTCTGGACTTTTGTTCCCGTAAGTGAGTAGTAGATGGTCTGTAGTCATAGTCATGCCCAGCCTCCTTCAGAGTCCTTGAGTCTGGGAGGGTTTGTGTGGCCACTGAACCCACTTTTCCTGCCAATTTAATGATTAGGATTCATACTAAAATACTGTAGTGACCACCTGGGTGTGATCGTTCACCACCCTGGGGATGTTGATCCAGCTGCATGTTTTCCTGTATCTTTGATACAGGTCATCTACTGCCTGCCTTCTCCTGAAGTAGAATTCCCTTCATGCTTGGTGAGTAAACTGGTTTCTGTGGTAACAGATTGGGTCACTGATTCACAAGGGTTACTAATTCCACTTTCTGGTGAAAAATTATGTGAATTTAATTCTCATACTAGCCCAATAGGGTAACATTTTATCCTTTTTTTTTAGTAGAAAAAAATTAAAGTTAGAGAGATTAAGCAGTTTGCCAGGGTCACACAGTTTGTGAATATTTTTCTTCCTAAATTTTTTCTTCCTTTTTCAGGCTAAGGCATTACTTAAATCTCCCTTTTCCTCATCAGGCACTGCCTCCATTACAGGAGAGGGCAGAGTATGACAAACTCCTGTTGTTTCTCAGCCTCATGCTGAGTTTGGGTAGAAGCCAGAAAGCCAATAGCAGCTGTGACCCCAGAGTGCATGTGTGTGGGCAGGGCTTGGGGAGGTAGATGTCTGAGGAAAAGACCTGAGGAGAAAGATGCTAACTCTTGTGTTCTCTTTATTCAATCTGTTACAAGCAAGAAAATTTTCATAACCTCAGATCACTAGAGACTGGCAACAAGTTAGGCATTATATACTTGCTCAGAGAATGTACTCAGTAAATGTTATTTGAATTTAATTGTACTGAACTATGTCATCGCAGTTCTGGAAACTGAGACCTTGGGAAAAAGTGACAGTGTCAGGACCAGAATCTAGGCTCCTAATACTTTATAATTGTATTGTTTAGGGGCACCTGGGTGGCTCAGTGGGTTAAGCCTCTGCCTTTGGCTCAGGTCATGATCTCAGGGTCCTGGGATGGAGCCCCGCATCGGGCTCCCTGCTCGAAGGGGAGCCTGCTTCCCCTCCCCTCTGCCTACTTGTGATATCTGTCTGTCAAATAAATAAATAAATAAAATCCTAAAAATTTTTTTAAAAATTGTATTGTGTAAACAGTTAACTCCTTTAGCTGAAACAATGCTGTGAGAGCTTATTAACTATTTGCAGAAAGATTATAGAAGTAATTTATATGTCATTCCTTTAGCAGCAGTTAGTATCAGTAAGGAGAGGGCTTAATTTTTCAGCAGGAGAGATTATGGCTCTTGTCACACCTGGGGGATGTGGTGTTCTAATGATTTGAATATGGAATATGAATATGGCATTGGGAGCGGAATGACTCAGATCTTTTTTTTTTTTTTTTAATTTTTTTTATTTTTTAAGATTTTATTTATATATTTGACAGAGAGAGAGAGAGAGAGAGAGCGAGCGAGCATGAGAGGGGAGGGTCAGAGGGGGAAGCAGGCTCCCCGCTGAGCAGAGAGCCCGATGTGGGCCTCGATCCCAGGACCCTGAGACCATGACCTGAGCCGAAAGCAGAGGCTTTAACCCACTGAGCCACCCAGGCACCCTGACTCAGATCTTTTATAACTACAGGAAGAAGGCTGAGCTTTCTGAAAACTTAGTGTCGAAAATATCACACTGGCTTTAATTTTGGGGCTAGAGTAAATATTTGTAAAATGTATGTCAGCAGAAAGGCTACACAATATGGCACTGTTACTGTTTTCATGATACTATAAATAGAGACAGGTGAATAAGTTAATAAAAATTCTCAGTGGTACCCATTTGAGCACATTAAAATATTTTGAGAGGTTTTTGTTTTTTTTTTTAAAGATTTTATTTATTTATTTGACAGAGATCACAAGTAGAAGGAGAGGCAGGCAGAGAGAGAGAGGAAGGGAAGCAGGCTCCCTGCTGAGCAAAGAGCCCGATGCAGGGCTCGATCCCAGGACCCTGGGATCATGACCTGAGCCAAAGGCAGAGGCTTTAACCCACTGAGCCACCCCGGTGCCCCTTGAGAGGTATTTTATTTTTAGTTTTTGAAAGAGAGAGCACGTGTGATTGGAAGGGCAAAGGGAGAGGGAGAGAATCTTAAGCAGGTTCCATGCCCAGCAGGGAGCCCAACTCAGGGCTCAGTGTCACAACCTTGAGGTTGTGACCTGAGCCAGAATCAACAGTTGGATGCTTAACCAATTGAGCCACCCAGCTGCCCTTTGGAGGGGTATTTTAAATATACAGAAAGTTTATTTTTAAAAAACCCAGAAATTTGGCTTTAGATAATTAGAGCTGTAATTTGTCCTTTCTCTTTGTACCAAAACCACAAATAAATTTTACATCAGAGAAATGAAAGTTTTAGATTTTACCAGTCTCTTCAGGATTACCTGGCTTTTGTAATCACCTCTCTCCCCATAACCTTTATGACTCTCTAGTGCTGATTTTCTCTCACTTCCCTCTATCATTCCCCAGCTTTGCTTGTCCCACTCCCTTTCCAGATTCCTTTCTTCTAATCAACCTACATTCACCTATATTTAAAGCCTGTTATGTACACGGCACTATACCAAATGCTTAGGACCAGTACCTATCTTCAAGGAGTTTGCGGTCTAGAGGTAGAAAGACATATGTGTACAATAAATGCAAGATAGAGGAGCTAAGATGTGGAACCTAGGCTTGCCTTGTTTCTTGAACACAGCTAGATAAATCTCAAAGTATTCTGAATACCCAAGAAATCGATCTGAGGACTGACAGAAAAAACTGCATAAGTAGAGGGAGAGAAGAGGCCACATGGTAAAAAGTAGGAGGTGTGATGATGTGATTTGGGGGAGAAACAGATCAGAGATGCTGTGGAAGGGAGGGAGCCCTGGTCGTGGGGAGAGAGAAAGAGAAAGGAAGAGAGAGGAGCACACAGGGGATCCCACAAGGAAAAAACACTTCCCCAAAGCCATTGACTGGGAAAATGAGAGAGGCTGATTTTTCTGAGTTTTTACAATCAGTGGGGCTCAAAGACTGGAGTTTTAGAAGTCCATGGCATGGCTGGCATGGAGCCCTCAGGGAGCTGAAACGTTCCTTTGGAGAAGGAAGGCAGAGAGCCCAGGAGCAAATGGTGGGATCCTGGGATGCGCTGGGAGAGATGGTTCCCTTTTTGGAGTGTATCTGGGAGAGGTGGCATTGCCTGTCCAGGGACAAAAGAGCTGGTGGGTGCCATTACCCTCCCTGCCCCTCAGCATAGTTGCAGAGATAGCTGCTGAGGGCAGCTACCCTGGACATGGTCTTTTGGCTGCCCTTTACTCCAAACTCCAGTTTTAAAACTCGGCCAGCCTGGGGCACCTGGGTGGCTCAGTGGGTTAAAGCCTCTGCCTTTGGCTCAGGTCATGATCTCAGGGTCCTAGGATTGAGCCCTGCGTCAGGCTCTCTGCTCAGCGGGAAACCTGCTCCCTCCTCTCTCTGCTTGCCTCTCTGCCTACTTGTGATCTTTGTCTGTCAAATAAATAAATAAAATCTTAAAAAACAAAACAAAACAAAAAAACCTCAGCCAGCCTGCCTGGGATAGAACACAGGTGTACTGTGCTGCTGGTGGGGCGGGGGGTGGGGCACATGGCCCCAGACACAGGGTGAAGGCAGGGATCCAAGGGACACTTGGGACATACAAGTGGCGATTGCTTGTTCTTCTGGGAAGGCTTTCTGGACAGCAATGGGTGCGAAAGCCCCTCTCTGGAGATGAAGGAGGGGGCTGGCACCATTTCTCTTCCTGCCTCTCAGCGTAAAATAATTTCAGTAAGCAGCAAGTGCCAACATTGGCAGCTTTAACTGCTTACACCAAGCACCATCTCACCATCCCTCCACACTCTGCAAGTGCTGCTTTTCCTGGGCAGGTGTGCCTGAGAACCAGGGCAGTGGAACCCTCCACTAGAAGATGAGCACAAACCCCCTGCTCCCACCATATCTGCTGACTATAGTGTTTTGCAACACTAGGTCCAAACACTACCCACTTCAGGCAAGGGGAAACTCTGCAGAGGACTGACCCGGGGGAAAGAGAAGCCAAAAGACAGCAGCAGAGTACACACAGCATACACAGAGATACTTCCTGAAGCATCAGGCCCCTGCACTCCACTCTTCTTTATAAAGCCATTACTCTCAGGAGCAGGAAACATAACCAGCTTTCCTAACACAGAGAAGAAGGCACAGCTCTAAACAAAATGCCAAGATGGAGGAATTCGTCCCAAAAGAAAGAACAAGAAAAGGTACACCCAGGGGTCTCATCAAAACGGATATAAGTAATATGACTGATCCAGAATTTAAGGCAACAATCATAAGGATACTAGCTGGGCTTGGGAAGAGTGTAGAAGACACCAGGGAGTCCCTAACCACAGACATAAAAGACCTAAAAACTAGTTAGGCCAAAATGAGAAAGGCAATAGCTGAGATTGAAACTGACTGGATGTAATGACCATAGGATGGAAGAAAAAGAGGAATGAATAAGTGATATAAGGTAATGAAATTATGGAAAATAAGCTTAAAAAGAAGAAGGAGAGAAAAATATTAGATCATGAATATAGACCTAGGGAACTCAGTAACTCCATGAAGCATAATAACATTCATATCATAGCAGTCCCAGAAGAAGAAGAGGGAAAAGGGGGATGAAGGTTTATTTGAGGAAATTATATGCTGAAAATTTCCCTAATCTGGGGAAGGAAACAGATTTCCTGATCTAGGAGGCACAGAGAACTTCTATTAAAATCAACAAAAGCAGGCCAACACCAAGACATTGTAGTTAAGTTAGCAAGATAATGAGAAAAAGAAAAAAATCCCAAAAGCAGCAAGACAAAAGAAGTTCCTAACTTACAAGGAAAGACAAATAAGGTTAGCAGCATATCTTTCCACAGAAACTTGACAAGCCTGAAGCAAGTGGCATGATATATTTCAGGTGCTGAATGAGAAGAATATGCAGCCAAGAATACTCTATCCAGCAGAGCTGTCATTCAGAATAGACGGAGAGATAAAGAATTTCTCAGACAAAAACTCAGAGTTCATGACCACCAAGTCAGCCCTGCAAGAAATATTAAAGGGGACTCTGATTTGGAAAGAAAGACAAAAAGCAAAGACTAGAAAGAGAAAATCTCCAGAAACAATGACAAAACAAGTAATAAAATGGCACTAAGCTCATATCTATCAATAATTACTCTGAAGTAAGTGGACTAAATGCTCCAATAAAAAGACATAGGGTGCTACAATGGTTAAAAAAAACACACACACACAAAAAACCAAGACCCATCTATATGCTGCCTAAAAAGTGATACTCTTTTTAGACCTAAGACATGGGCAAATTGAAAGTGAGGGAATGGAGAACAATTTATCATGCTAATGGATGTCACAAGAGATCTGGAATAGCAATACTTATCTCAGACAAACTGGATTTTAAACCAAAGACTGTAATGAGATGAAGATGGGAACTATATCCTAAAAGGTATCTATCCAACAAGAAGATTTAACAATTACAATATTTATACCCCCAATTTGGGAGCACCCAAATATATAAAACAATAACAAATGCAAAGGAGCACATTGCTAATAATACAATAATAGTAGGGGACTTTAATACCCACTTGCATCAATGGACAGTTCAACCAAGCAGAAAATCAATAAGGAAACAGTGGCTTTGAATGACACACTGGACCAGGTGGACTTAACAGATGTCTTAAGAACATTTCATCCTATAACTCCAGAATACACCTTCTTTTTGAGTGCACATGGGGCATTCTCCAAACTAGATCACATACTGGGTCACAAATCAGGCCTCAACAAGTACCAAAAGATTACGATGATACCATGCATATTTTCTGACCACAATGCTATGAGACTTGAACTTAACCACAAGAAAAAATTTAGAAAGACCACAAATACATGGAGGTTAAAGAACATCCTACTAAAGAATGAATAGGTCAACCTGGGAAATGAAAGAAGAAATTAAAAAAAAATACATGGAAACAAATGATAATGAAAACACAATGGTCCAAAACCTTTGGGATGCAGCAAAAAGGGTCATAAGAGGGAAGTATATAACCATACAGGGCTGGCCTATTTTAAGAAGCAAGAAAAATCTCAAATATGCAACCTGACTTACACCTTAAGGAACTAGAAAAAGAACAACAAACAAAGCCTACAGCCAGCCAAAGGAAGGAAATAATGAAGATTAGAGTAGAAATAAATGATATAGATGCTAATAAAACAAGAGAACAGATCAATGAAAACCAGGAGCTAGTTCTTTGAAAGAATTAATTAATAAATCCCTAGCCAAACTTATCAAGAAGAGAACCCAAATAAATAAAATCGCAAATGAGAGAAAATAACCAATACCACAGAAACACAATCAATTAGAATGTTATGAAAAATCATATGCTAACAAATTGGGAAATCTGGAAGAAATGTAAATTCCTAGAAACATATAAACTACCAAAACTGAAACAGGAAGCAAGAGAAAATTTGAAACAGATTGATAAACCGCAAGGAGCTTGAATTAGTAATCAAAAATCTCTGAACAAACAAAAGTCCAGGGCCAGATGGCTTCCCAGGGGAATTCTACCAAATGCTTAAAGGAGAGTTAATACCTATTCTCCTCAAACTGTTCCAAAGAACAGAGAAGGAGGGGCACCTGTGTGGCTCAGTCAACTAAGTGTCTGCCTTTGGCTCAGATCATGATTGCAGGGACCTGGGATTGAGCCCCACAACAGGCTCCCTGCTCAGCAGGGAGTCTGCTTATCCTTCTGCCCTGCCCCACTTCACTCAGTTTCATGCTTTCTCTCTCTCACATAAATAAATAAAATCTTAAAAAAAAAAAAAAAAGGAAGAAAAACTTCCAGACTCATCCTATGAGGCTAGCATTACCCTGATTCCCAAACCAGACAAAGAACCCACTAAAAAAGAGAGTTACAAGGCCAGTATCCCTGATGAACATGGATGCAAAAATTCTCAACAAAATGCTAGCAAATAGAATTCAACAGTGCGTTAAAAGAATCATTCACCATGATCAGTGATGATTCCTGGGCTACAAGCATGGTTCAAAATCCACAAGTCAATCATTGTGATACACCACATTAATAAAAGAGGTTAACCATGTGATCCTCTTAATAGTTGCAGAAAAAGCATTTGACAAAATGCAGCATTCATTCTTGCTAAAAACCCTCAACAAAGCAGGTATAGAGGGAACATACCTCCACATCATGAAGCCATATCCTAAAGACTCCCAGCTCACATCATCCTCAGTGGGAAAAAAACTGAGAGCTTTCCTTCTATGGCCAGAAACAAGACAGAGATGTCCACTCTCACTGTTGTTATTTAACTTACTACTGAAAGTCCTAGCCTCAGGAATTTGACAACAAAAAGAAATCAAAGCCATCCAAACTGGTGAGGATGAAATAAAACTTTGACTCTTTGAGGATGACATTATACTTTATGTAGAAACCCCAAAAGCCTCCAGCAAAACATTGCTGGAACTGGTGCATTAATTCAGTGAAGTCTTAGGATGCAAAACCAACATACAGAATTCTGTTGCAGTTCTGTACACCAATAATGAAGCAGCAGAAAGAGAAATCAAGGAATTGATCTCATTTGTAATTGCACCAAGAACAGTAGGATACTTAGGAATAAACCTAACCAAAGAGATAAATCTTGTGTACTCTGAAAACCATAGAACACTTATGGAAGTAATTGAAGAGGACACAAAGAAATGGGAAAGCATTCCATGATCGTGGAATTGGAAGAACAAATATTGTTAAATTGTTAAAACGTCTATGCTGCTCAAGGCAACCTACACATTTAATGCAATCCCTAATAAAATAACACCAGAATTTTCATAGATTTAGAACAATCTAAAATTTGTATGGAACCACAAAAGACCCTGAATAGCCAAAGCAATCCTGAAAAAGAAAAACAAAACTGGTGACATCACAATTCCAGACTTCAAGCTATATTACAAAGTGGTAATCATCAATACAGTATGGTACTGGCACAAAAACAGACACATAGATGAGTGGAACAGAAGAGAGAACCCAGAATTGGACCCACAACTATATGGCCAGCTAATCTTCAACAAAGCAGGAAAGAGCATCCAATGGAAAGAAGTCTCTTCAACAAATAGTGTTGGAAAAACTGGAGAATGATATTCATGAGAATGAAACTAGACCACTTTCTTACACCATACACAAAATAAATTCAAAATGCATGAAAGACCCAAATCTGAGACTGGAAACCATCAAAATCCTGGAGGAGAAATAGGCAGTACCTCTTTGACATCGGCCATAGCAACTTCTTACTAGACATGTCTCCAGAGGGAAGGGGAACAAAAGCAAAAATGAACTACATCAAGATAAAAGTTCTGCACACTTAGGGAAACAACCAACAAAGCTAAAAAGGCAACCAACAGGATGGGAGAAGATATTTGCAAATGGCATACCTGATAAAGGGTTAGTGTCTGGAATCTGTAAAGAGTTTATCAAATTCAATATCCAAAAAATAAGTAATATAGTTAAGAAATGGACAGAAGACAGTTTTCCAAAGAAGACATGCAGAAGGCTAACAGACACTTGAGAAGATGCTCCATATCACTCATCATCAGGGAAATACAAATCAAAACTATAATGAGATATCACCTCACACCTGACAGAATGGCTAAAATCAACAACAAAAAATAAGTGTCACTGAGGATGTAGGGAAAAAGGAACTCTCTTGCACTGTTGGTGGGAATGCAAACTAGTGCAGCTGTTGTGGGGAACAGTATATTATGCTAAGTAAAATAAGCCAGTCAGAGAAAGACAAAGGCCATATGATTTCACTTATATGAGGAACTTAAGAAACAAAACAGATGAACATATCGGGGGGAAAAAGAGAGGCAAACCATAAAACAGGCTCTTAACTATAGAGAACAAACTCAGGGTTGCTGGAGGGGATGTAGGAAGATTGGATTAAATGGAGGATGAATATTAAGGAGGGCACTTGTGCTGAGCACTGGATGCTGTATGTAAGTAATGAATCACTAAATTCTCCTGAAGCTAACAGTCTTGAAGGTTATGCACCTATGATCATTCCTGAAGTGAGATTTTTATTGAGTATTTATAATGGTCATGTTACCCAGTTAAGGGATTAAAATTGTCTCATTGAAGAAATCTTGAGTTTTCTTTTCACTACTTTTCTTGAAAAGAGGATATTTTGCATAAGTAGAATAATATATTTTTAATCATAGAGGTGATGCAACAGATTCCCATTCCTTTCACTAGATTTTAGGGCAGAGGAGCAGAAGTATGGATTATAGTTTGACTTAATGGAGTATCTGACCTTCACGGGTCACATTTTGTATGCTCACCTTTATCACATTTACTTATTTATTTATATTTTATTTATTTTCCAAGATTTTATTTATTTATTTGAGAGAGAGAGCGAGAGGGCAAGAGACAGATCTTGAGCAGGGGGGAAGGGTAGAGGGAGAAGCAGACTTCCTGCTGAGCAGGGAGCCTGATGCAGGACTGGATCCCAGGACCCTGGGATCATGACCTGAGCCGAAGGCAGACACAGCCCACTGAGCCACTCAGGCATCCCTTTATCACAATTTTTTAAAGGTAAGAAATGTGTTATAAGTTATAAATATATGCATAAAAAGATTAATATGTAAGATCTTATGTGGTGTTTTCAACTGAAATAATATAAGCAGAACAGTAATTCTTAATATATGGGAGTACCTTGTTATTCCAAAGGTGTGTTCTTTAGTTGAGAATTTACTGTGTGCATTGAGATATGTCATTTATGAGAATGAGCTGCATATGCACATGATATATAAAAGTGATAGAGAGTTGAGAACCATTGATTATAGTAGACGCCTGTGCTGAGATTCAGGGCCTGTCAGTACAAGTGGGCATACATGAAGGCTCTTTGACTTCTGCAGTGCAATTTTGTTTTGCCACCCATTCACCTAAGAAATATGCAGAGCAAACAGATCTTACTTGCAGTGCGGACTCTGGGTACATTTAGCACTTACGGGTGGTCTCAGATGTGAGGGATCTGCGCTATAGACTGAAGAATGTAGACACTTGGTATTCAGGATATCCACTTTAAAGAAAGTACTCATGATTTATTCTTTTAGATTTTTCAAATGTGATTAATAAATCAGTTCAGATCATTAGAAGGCCATCTGTAAATTAAGTTGGTTATTTGTTTTTGTTTTGTTAAAATTGTAAAGTTGCAGCAAACTTTTAGTGGGCACCCACTACTTTGTTAAGTGCTGTAGACACAAAAGTAAATAAGACATGACTTATCCTTGAGCAGCTTTTAGCCTAGTTGAAGAAAAAGACCCACAAATAGATAGTGACATGTAGTAAATGCAGCGATAAGATATGAACGGGATATAATGTGAGCTGCCTAAAAGAAAGTTTGGCCTGAAAATTCAAGGAAGACTTCCTGGAAATTGTGCCCTAGGAGCTCTGTCTTGATTAAAGCACATTATTTAGCTAGAAATATTTGGATGCCTGGTAAGGGAGACCTTCCAGGGAGAGGGAAACATCGGGTGATGGGAAAACAGCATTATGTGTGTGGTAAAATATATTCATTTATAAGGGTGGGGAATGATACAATATGAGATTAGAGAGAACATAGAGGCTGGGTGATGGAGGGCCATTTAGGTCATTCTAACTTTGTATTTTCTGCTTTAATCAAAGGTTGGTATAAGAGATATTTCTACAGTTATGGTAAAAGTGTCTTGGACATGATTTATTATGTTTTTCAGGGTATTTTGTGTAAAGATTTAGGCGATTGATCATACAAATTGGGAAAAGTTACCTCTAAGTGAAAGTAATTTTTTTTAAAGATTTTTTTTTAAAAGATTTTATTTATTTATTTGTCAGAGAGAGAGAGAGAGAGAGAGAGCGAGCACAGGCAGACAGAGTGGCAGGCAGAGGCAGAGGGAGAAGCAGGCTCCCTGCCAAGCAAGGAGCCCGATGTGGGACTCGATCCCAGGACGCTGGGATCATGACCTGAGCCGAAGGCAGCCACTTAACCAACTGAGCCACCCAGGCATCCCTAAGTGAAAGTAATTTTAAGCTTTTATCAGAAAGAGTTGTGCATGTGCATGTAACTGTTCATTTTTTTTAAAGATTAATTTATTCATTTGGGAGAGAAGGAGAGAGAGCACACAAGCAGTGGGAGGGGCTGAGGGAGAGGCAGAGAAATCCTCAGGCAGGCCCTGCACTGAGCACAGAGCCCATAGCAGGGCTTGATTCCAGGACTCCGTGATCATGACCTGAATGGAGATCAAGAGTCAGACACTTGCCCTGCTGAGCCACCCAGGCACCCAACCCTTCATTTTTTTCATTTTTGTCTTTGGAGAAGGATAAAGCTTAGTTTTTCATTTAACTGTTGTATGTTGTCTTTACTTTGATGTTCTGATGTAAGGCATCTTCTCTACCCCACTCCAGCCTTTGACTTTTCTGTTCCTATTATTGTTCATCTATTTTGCTCTGTTGTCATGTATCTGTATCCATTTCTTTTGTTTCTGCTAGGACATAAATTCCTCAAAGTCAGGGAGCATGTCTATTTCATATTTTTAAGTTTGGCCGTATATTGAGTGCTTAATAAATATTTGAGTGAATCAATACTTGATTAATTCATGTTTGCTTCATTTACTTGTGTCTGTTTTCAACTTCTCAAGTATTTTTTTTTTTTTTGGTAAATAGGTAGGATAGATATAAATAAGATATAACCACTAAATGTTATGGCCTCCATATATCTAATCTCTTAAATCATCTGTTTCTCAATATATGAGGAGGACATGATGTAATAATAGCTACTATTTATTGAGTGTATACTGTATTCTATGGAGCTTCTTTTCAAATTGACCTTTCTCTGAGCCATTGCATATGTTGTTCCTTGTTTGGAAGGTACTTTAATCAGGACTTCTGCTTGCTGCCTTTTCTGCATCATTCATTAATCCATTTTTATTTATTTATTTGATGAAGATTTTGTTTAATGAGAGAGAATGAGAGTGAGAGAGCATATGCAGGGGGAGTGGCAGAGGGAGAGGGACAAGTGGACTCCCCACTGAGGCTCCATCCCGGGATTCGGAGATTATGTCCTGAGCCAGAGGTGGAGACTTAACCCATAGAGCCACTGAGCTGCCCTTCCCACATGATTTAGATCTCAGCTCAAGGCTTAGGTGTTACATCTGCAGAGAGCCTTCCTTGACCACTTCCAGCTAAAGTAGGCCCTTTCTTCTCTCTGTTTTTTTTCTGGAAGTCTTCCCTTATGCAGTAAGGCAGTGTTAGTCTTTCTGTCATCTTGTTCTGATGATACTTTGAACATACCATTCTAATAATTCTTAAAATACCATATTATAAATATGGTCTTTTGAATTCATTTCTCACCTTCCAGAGTGTGAGTTCCTAAGGGGCAGATGGTATTTTATTCTTTTTTGAGTTCCCATTGCCTAGTATGTGGCAAGTGTTAAGTAAATATTTATGTAATAAATGGAAATCTCTTTGAAATGTTAGACTCAGTGAAGAACAACATATTTTTGTTTTTAAAATCTGTTAATGGACAGATAGGTGATACAGGGGTGAATATGTGTGCAGAACAGACTTAACATAGCAGGCTTCAGACTGCTATCCTCAGAAAAGGCTATTTGCAAGGTCAGCCCTTGGCTGGTACTGGGAAACAGATTTTGAGAGGGTTCCCACCATTCCCTAATTGAGAAGAGTGGCTCACTGTGCCTACACTATTTCTACTAACAATATGGCTTATGCTGAACACCTACTTTCCTTCTGGATTCTGGAATTTTGCTACATGCTGGGCGGAGGGTACTTACATGATCAGCCCCAATAAAAACCTCTCTAATGTGCTTTCCTGGTAGACAGCTAAACAGCATTTCACGCGTTTTGTAATAACTTGTTGTTGGAAGATTTAAGTGTGTCCTATGGACTCCACTGGGAGAGAGAGAACTTTGGGAAGTTTGTACCTGGTCGCCTCTACACTTCACCCAGGGTGCGTTTTCCCTTTGCCAATTTTGCTTTGTTTCCGCTGTAATAAATTATGTGTAACAACTATAGGCTGAGTCCTCTGCATCCTCCTAGAGAATTATTGAACGTGGGGGTGATTTGAAGACCTCTGACTTAATAAGATGGATAAATCTTTTGTACTTCTAATTATAGGAGAAATGACAGATACTAAATCAGAAAAACATCATGAACTAATATTGCCATTTAGACAGTTAAAATTGGTTGATTGGCCTGGGTAGCTACTTTAGATTGCGTGTTCAGCTAAAAATTTCTCTGAGGAGGTGGCATTTGCACTGAGACCTGAGTGACAAGAAGAAGCCAGCTGTTGGAAGATGGGGAAAGAGCATTTTAGGAGAGGAAATAGTGCAGAGGCATGAAGGTGAAAGTGTGCTTGGTGTGTTTGAAGAATAGAAAGGAGAATGGGGGCACCTGGGTGGCTCAGTGGGTTAAACCTCTGCCCTCAGTTCGGGTCATGATCTCAGGGTCCTGGGATCGAGCCCCGCATTGGGTTCCCTGCTCAGTGGGGATTCTGCTTTCCTCTCTCTCTCTGCCTGTTGCTCTGCCTATTTGTGATCGATCTCTCTCTCTCTCTGTCAAATAAATAAATAAAATCTTAAAAGAAAAAAAGAAAGGATGGATGACTGAAGGGTAGGGGGCAGGCAAAAAAGTGGTACAATACAGACATGGACAGATATAGCCAGGGGACATCATGTAAATACTTATAAGCCACAGTGAGGAATTATTTTTTGAAGGCTTTTTAAAAAAAAAATTTTTTTTTTAAAGATTTTATTTATTTGACAGAGACAGAGATCACAAGTAGGCAGAGAGGCAGGCAGAGAGAGGACGAAGCAGGCTCCCTGCTGAGCAGAGAGCCCGATGCGGGCCTCGATCCCAGGACCCTGAGATCATGACCTGAGCTGAAGGCAGAGGCTTTAACCCACTGAGCCACCCAGGCGCCCATCTTTTTGAAGGCTTTAAAGGGTTTTAAGCTGGAAAGAAGAGAAAAGATTTGATTCATGGTTTCAAAATCCTGCTGTAGCTTTATAGGAGGAAAATGAAGTTCAGTAGAGTAGGGATGGAAGCAGGGAGACCATTGGGAGACTCTTACAGTGATCTTGGCCAAAATGTTGGGGGCTTGGGTGAGGGTGGTAATGTGGAGAGGGAGAAAAGTAGATAGAATTGAAATACGTTTTGGAGGTGGAGTCAGCAGCGTTGAGCAATCACATGTAGGCAGTGAAGGTAAATAATAACTTGTCCATTTCCATTTGAACAACTACATAGATAATGCTGTCATTTATGAACATGGGGGAGTGGAGAACCAGGCAAATACAGGTATGTGAAGAAAACTAAGAATTCTTTTGAAAGTTTATTAGGTATCCAAATGGAAAATGTCCCATAGGCAGTTGATACATAGGTTCTGAAAAAGCGTGTTTCTTATTTTAGTCATCGAACATCAGTTGAGTGCTTAGCCGGTGCTAAGTACTTTGACAGAGTGTGGAATGCCAGGAGGACTAGAATACAGTCTCCTATTTAAGCAAGTAAGTGAGTTTTGAAAGGAAGGCAGGCAAGTATTCAGGCCATTACAGAGAGACATATTCTCATAGGATCATGCAGAGAATGCTTAGGTTGTATTGTAGAGCACTCATGCTCTACAATTTTCAGTTTTTCTAAAAAATCCATAATTTTCTGTTACTTCCACAATTATATGTTCACTGTCACTGTTGAATTTTAAAGTCCGTATGTATAAAAGCCGCCTGTATCAAAAATTAACCTGTCTCCTTTGGCGGTTTCTGCCCTTTTTCTCCCAGTGTGCTTCATACTTGGCAATCTCTTCATCAGTTAAAATGCTTTCTTAGGAGGGGAATATAAAAAAATCCCAATGCAGAGATGCACCTGCTTTCACTGTTACTTCCTTGACTGCCTGATTTCATGTGGCTGCTTTGGCTAGTCTTTTGAGCATTTCTCCTTCCTTTCTCATTTCCTTTTGAGTATTTTCCCTTGCAGAGTTACACTCTTGTCGAAGAGGCTCGTCTGTCCAGTTAGAGGACTTGTGAGTTTATTATGCAGCCCTGGTGGGTGTTACTGAGCTCCCTTTCCACCCATTAGTTAAATTTGAGTATCCTGAGGGGTTCTTTCTTCCCTTGCTTCTCTTTGCTTGTAATTATCTCCAACGCTTGCTTAGTTTTTTCCCTCTAATTCTTTGAATGATAAGTTTTAAAATAATCCTTTAGTATAACTATTTTCGTATGTTCTTTCTTAGTATCTTTATTAGTATCTGCCAGATACTAATTTCCTTCTTTACCACCTGTCAAATTATTTTGAAAAAAGTCATTGATAATACATTGAAATAGACACTGCCCCAGTTTTCTATTATAAAACTATACTAGTCTCTCTAAACACATTAAATTGTATACATTAAATACCTACAGCTTTTTGTATGTTAGTTGTATTTCAATTTTAAAAAATGAGCAGAGAATAAAAATTCATTTCCAAACCCCTAAAATACAAAATGTAAATAAATATCTAAATAAATTCTAAGTCCTTTATATCCCAGAAAAATGTAAAATGAAACACACACAAATACACAAAAGGATATATTAGCCTCATGATTAAGAAAGCAGTTTGTTGGGGCACCTGGGTGGCTCAGACGGTTAAGCATCTGCCTTTGGCTCAGGTCATGATCCCAGAGTCTTGGGATGGGGCCCTGCATCAGGTTCCTAACTCAGCAAGAAGCCTGCTTCTCCCTCTCCCACTCCCCCTGCTTGTGTTCCCTCTCTTACTGTGTCTCTGTCTGTCAAATAAATAAATAAAATCTTAAAAAAAAAAAAAAAGTTTGTTTAGGGGCGTCTGGGGGTGCTCATTGGGTTAAGCATCCATCCAACTTTTGATCTCCATTCAGATCTTGATTTCAGGGTCATGAGCCACCTATATTGGGCTCCTCAAAAAAAAAAAAAAATGGAAAGAAAGTGTTTAATGTTAAGAGCCTTAGCCTCTTTTTTTCCCCTCAAATGTAACCTCACTTCTTTCCATTCTAGTTATCTGTACAAATTTGTGAGGCTTAAAAAACAATGTTACAAAGTGAAAAAAAAAAAAAAAGGTAAAGTTCTTGGCTGCCCTGCTTCTCTTGAGTATGGTTGACAGATTTCAACAATCACGGATACATTTTTATTAATCACTTACGCTTAGTAACTATAGGGACTATTAATTAGAAACATGTAATTAGATTGAGATTGACAGTGATGATGATTTAGTTTGAAAGAAATCATGCAATTTGTGGTATCTTCCACCTTGAATCTTCTCTCTCTAATAAATCACCTTGCTTTTGACAGTGGGAAATGTTACCATATTTCAAATTAAGGGTAATCTTTTGTTTTACCTTCATGGTTTACATTTGTGTATCAGCTTATATGTTAGAACAAGTATATTCTGACTGTCATGTGAAAAATGAGAGACTATTTTCAAGGTCATACAAATGTGACAGTTTTTGGCTGTCCAAAATGACATTATTTCCTACTAAGTAATCAAAATAAATCAATTTTACACTATGCCAGGTTGACACATGTCATTATACAGACCTGTATTCCTACAGGTTTTGCCAGATGAGTAAGGTTTTGTTTTTTTTTTTTCTCCCCAGTCGTTTAGAAGAGAGTTTATAGTAACCTTTGATTACCTGTATTATTTTCAGCAAACAGTACATATTACAAAAGAAAATTAAAGGGAAAATCTTTGAAAACTTACAATACACACATTTTGTCTGTGGTTACTTATCAGTTTTTATTTTATGAGTAATCCTTCAGTTGAAAAGGAAAATGAGGGGTGCCTGGGTGGCTTAGTCATTAAGCCTTTGGCTCAGGTCATGATCCCAGGGTCCTGGAATCGAGCCCCACATCAGGCTCCCTGCTCAGCGGGAAGCCTGCTTCTCCCTCTCCCACTTCCCATACTTGTGTTCCCTCTCTCGCTGTCTCTGTCTCTGTCAAATAAATAAATGAAATCTTAAAAAAAAGATTTTGTGCTAATCTGCCCCAATTTTGTCATTTATTTTTAAATTTATTTGAAAAAAAAAGCATTGTGTTGTGTGCATGTATATGTATATAGAAATACGTATATATTTTTCCTTTTATGGTGTCTGTTGATACTAGTTCTGAAATTTTCCTTTTATGACTAGGATGAAAAACATTGCTAATAGAAACACAGTATTTGTTTCAAAGCAGGAATAGCCAAAGTTAAGAGAGAGAGCCCTTAAATTAATTTGACTGAAGTGTCATACATATTTATTTTGTTTGATCTAAAAATCTACATTTATTGAATCTTATTTTGATATTGCACACTTGGTTTCTGATCTCTGCATGTTAGAAATCAATGAATAGTAAACAATAAACCTAGAATGCTTTTTTAGTTACTTTGAAGTGCTGGGTAGGAAACTGAGGATTCAGTGACAATAGAAATAATAAGAAATGATACTTAACACTTGAGTACTACTGGGTGACCAGCACCATGTTTAGTACTGCACATGCATTCTCATTTAATTTTTACAGTATGTGATTAATATGGTTCTTTTCATTTCACTGATGTTTAAAGAAAGTAGTAGTCCTATAGTGTGAGATTGATGTGGAATCCTCTGTTTGGCTTCTCAAGGAGAAATTGAAATTGAATTGCAGGGAAATTGAAATTGGCAAGGAGATTGTGCATGGGAAAGAATGAAGTTAGGCATTTTGGAGGAGTCTCTAACCATACTCCCTGAGTGAAGAAGAGTCTCTCAGAGACCTCTTCTAAAGTAAAAGAGTTGAAGCTGTTAGGTATGGATTCCCCCAACTCTCTCTCTCTTAACATCGTTAAACTTATCCAAAGCCCCATATTTAGTCAAAATATGAGAGGTCCTTCTGGTCAGTCACTCCATCCAAACCTGGGCAGTTTCATGTCTTTTTAGGGAATTGGCCTGATTCCTCATCTTTCTCTTTCTGATGTTTTCTTTCCCAGTTACCTTAAGTGTGTGAACATATTCTAAAAATAAAACAGTAACAAAGAAATATTTCCATTTATTCCATAATTGAGTGTTACTATGTGCTAAATGCTATTATATAAAGACAAGATATACTCCCAGCCCTCACAGAGCTTGGATTCCAAGAAAGGGAAGAAGATATGTAAAACATGAAAGTTATAGATATTAAATGCCTGAATAAATAATGAAAGCAGGCATGTGTTCATGGAAGTCTTACAGATATTATTATAGGAGTCTGTATAGGAACCAGAAAGGAAGACCTGGCCAATTTTCTGGGGAGTGGGGCTTGGTAGAGGAAGTGTGATGCTTGCCTTGACCATGCAACTTTTTTTAGCTGTATTACTCTCACCTTCGCACATCTCATGAGCTTCAGTAGAGATAATCTACATTTATAGTTGCTGCTTCCTGCTGAAAACTTGCACTCCAGATTTTCCCCTGTACTGTACATCACAGGAATTCAAATTTCTTGAGTGAAAACAGATTTTAATAGTTAACATGCCTGCCTTTTGCCAGGCACTGTAACATATATGTGTTCTGCATATAATAACTTGCTTAATTGGTACAACAACAGTGTTGTTGTTGTTCCCATTTTACAAATAGGCAGCCGAATCACAAAGTTACTTAACCAGGATCACAGCTAATAAGTGGTGGAACTGGGTTTCAGAACCAGGCATTTTCACTCCAGAATCCATTATGAATGACTGAATGGACCTGGTTCCCTTTACCCATGTTTGCACATAGATGCCCACGTACTAAAGTTTACTAATTTTCAAGGCATACATTTTTTTGTAGGGTATAATGAATTCTTCTTTCTTCCATCTTCTCCCTTCCAGTTATGAATTCAGGAAACTTTTAACATCCTATGGCCAAGTGCTAATCTAGGCACTGGAAATATAGAAATAAGTTTTTCCCCACTGTCAAGGAACTTAAAGTTTGATAGAAGAGGACATAGAAGAAAATAGATCATTGTAATATGGTGTGATAATCGCTAGGACAGAATATGCCCAGAGGAGTAGCACATCCAGAAAAGGGTAATCCTAACTTGAATTTTGATGTAAAAAACGAGATTTATCTAGGAGGATGGGAGTCCTAGCCTTCTATCATTTTCCCCCCTTTTTCCCCCCTCGGTAGAATGGGATACAGTTGCTTTTTTATTTTACAGTTGCTTTTTTTTTTTATTTTATTTATTTGACAGACAGAGATTACAAGTAGGCAGAGAGGCAGGCAGAGAGAGGGGGAAGCAGGCTCCCTGCTGAGCAGAGAGCCCGCCGTGGGGCTCGATCCCAGGACCCTGGGATCATGACCTGAGCCGAAGGCAGAGGCTTTAACCCACTGAGCCACCCAGGAGCCCCTACAGTTGCTTTTTAAAAAACCGTCAGAGTTACCCTTTTATATAACCACATTGTTCTGTTGTTGCTTCTCTGCCACATTCTACTTGCTGACCTCCTCACTGTGTTTCTTTGCACTTTGGTTTCCAGTGTCTTTTTCTTTGCTTTTCTTTCTTTCTTTCCCTCCCTCCCTCCCTCCCTCCTTTCTTTCTCTCTCTGTCTCTCTCTGTCTCTCTCTCTCTCTCTCTCTCTCTCTCTATATATATATATATATATAATTCTTCCTGTATATTTATTTATTTGAGAGAGAGAGCATGGGAGCCAGAGAGAGAGAGCGCATGGGGAAGAGGGATTGGAAGAAGCAGGCTCCCCCCGAGCAGGGAGCCTGATTCGGGACTTGATCCCAGGACTCAGGGATCATGACCAGAGCCAGAGGAAGATGCTTAACTGACTGAGCCACCTAGGTGTCCTCTAGTATCTTTTTCATTCTTATTTTTTTTTTCTTGTTTATTTCTTTTGTTCTACCTAGAAACTCCTTCGTATCTAACATAGTAACTTTAATTTATGTTCCTTTAGCTTCCTTTCTTCTTCTCTAGCAGAATGGCCAGTAGGTATTTAAAACCCATGGTGACTTGTTTCTGCAGCAGGGAAGATAGATCTGGCTCACTTTTGAGGTCACTAGGATATCAATTTATTTTTATTCTTCCTGAGTGTCAAGGGGATTATACCCCTGAACCCTGTCCATTAAATCTCTTGCTCCCAACGCAGTGTTTCAGTGTTTCCTGGGCTTGTTGCTTTAAATGTGCCTGCCTTTTCCGTGCTTGGCTCTGGCTTCTAGCCATTTACTAGATGTTGACACTTGGCACAGACCGGTATCTGCTAAATGCCAAGCATGGTCTCCTGTGAAAACATGGTAAGAAAACAAACAAACAAACAAACAAACTATAAGGAGTGGTAGCATTTGACTCTGGATTCAAAGCGAGGCTGAATTCTGAATTCTCTGTCTCCATCACCTACCCAAGCAGGGTAACCTTGAGCAAGTTACTTAACCTCTCTGTGCCTCAATTTTCTTATTTTGAAAGTGGAAAATTAAGTAGTTGACTACCTTATTAGGTTGTCTAAGGGATACAGTGAGCTAGTGTCTGCAAAATTTAAGAACAATATTTGGAATAGAGATTTAAAAAAAAGACATTCAATAAAAGATTGAGCACGCTCACTCGCTCTTCTCTCTCTCTCTCTGGCTCCCATACTCTCTCTCTCTCAAATAAATAAATATACAGGAAGAATGAGAGAGAGAGAAAGGAGGGAGGAGGGAGGGAAAGAAAGAAAAGGAAAGAAAAAGACACTGAAAACCAAAGTGCAAAGAAACACAGTGAGGAGGTCAGCAAGTAGAATGTGACAGAGAAGCAACAACAGAACAATATGGTTATATAAAATTCAATAAAATCTTTAAAAAAAAAGTGAAACATGTGTTCCCTTAATATTTATGAATGCCTACTATGTGAGAAGATACTGTTAGGTGCTGAAACATAATCGTTTCTTAATAGTCTGGTGTATAATCTTAAACAGCTGTTTTTATTTTTTTTTTAATTTTATTTATTTATTTGACAGACAGAGATCACAAGTAGGCAGAGAGGCAGGCAGAGAGAGAGGAGGAAGCAGGCTCCCCGCTGAGCAGAGAGCCCGATTCGGGACTTGATCCCAGGACCCTGGGATCATGACCTGAGCCGAAAGCAGAGGCTTTAACCCACTGAGCCACCCAGGTGCCCCAAAACAGCTGTTTTTAAAGATCTTTGTAATCATATCAGTAATACAACTTACTGAAATAAAACTATACTTAAAAATCATGCTCTTTTTCTTGCTTTTCATCTCAAATTAATGTATTTTATTTTATGTTTTAAAAAATATTTTATTTAATTATCTGAGAGAAAGAGTGAGAGCTTGAGAGGGGAGAAGGTCAGAGGGAGAAGCAGACTCCCCATGGAGCTGGGAGCCTGATGCGGGACTCGATCCCGGGACTCCGGGACCACGACCTGAGCCGAAGGCAGTCACCTAGCCAACTGAGCCACCCAGGTGCCCTCAAATTAATGTATTTTAGATGGTTTTCAAATATCATATAAAGATCTAGTCAGTTCTTAAACTATTGGGTGGTATTCTTTGGAATGGATGTACTATAGTTAATGCAACTTCTTTTTAAATTTTTTTTTAATTTTTAAAGAATTTTTAAAAAGATTTTATTTATGTGACAGACAGAGATCACAAATAGGCAGAGAGGCAGGCAGAGAGAGAGGAGGAAGCAGGCTTCCCGCTGAGCAGAGAGCCCGATGCGGGACTCGATCCCAGGACCCCGAGATCATGACCTGAGCCAAAGGCAGAGGCCCTAACCCACTGAGCCACCCAGGCACCCCGCAACTTCTTTTTTATTTTTATTTATTTATTTATTTATTTTTAAAGATTTTATTTATTTATTTGACAGAGAGAGAGATCACAAAGAGGCAGAGAGGAGAGAGGGGGAAGCAGGCTCCCCGCTGAGCAGAGAGCCAGATGCGGGCCTCCATCCCAGGACCCTGAGATCATGACCTGAGCCGAAGGCAGCGGCTTAATCCACTGAGCCACCCAGGCGCCCCGCAACTTCTTTTTTAAAATAAAGATTTTATTTATTTATTTGAGGTAGAGAATTAGCACAGGCCAGGGTAGGGGCAGAGGGAGAAGCAGACTTACTGCTGAGCAGGGAGCCCAACACAGGGCTCTATGCCAGGATTCTGGGTCATGACATGAGCCCAAGGCAGATGCTTAAACAACTGAGTCACCCAGGTGCCCCTAGTTAATGCAGCTTCAGTTGAAGAAGTCCTGATAGTTTTCAGTTATTATTACAAGCAGTGATACAATGAAATCCTTTTACAGGTATCTATTTGGCATATGTATTCCTGGAGAATACATTTTTAGAAGTGGAGTTGCTGATCAAATGATGTATTAATTTGGACTCTTAGATTACTCTTCCATAAACATAAACTTTCTTGCCCATTTCCTCATATTTCTTTTATCAGCACTAGATACTATAATTATTCTTTATGCCCTCTGTTTTTTTCTGTTTCATTGTTTTAATTTGAATGACAAAATAATTGAGGTAAGGCTTTCTTTTAACATCTTTATTGGCCAGTTATTTTTTATACAACTGTACTATGTTTAGGTCCTTGGCCTAATTTTCTGTTGGATTTTTTAGTTTATTGAATATTAGGACCATTTGTCAAATGTTGGGATTTTTTTTTAATTTTATTTTTTGTTTTTTAGCATACACTATATCTTGCTTCATATCAGCTTTTAATTTACAGGTAGATTTCTTAATCTTTCTTTTGGCATCTTGGTTTTGTTTTATTCCTTTCCCAAAAAGAATAAGAAGAAACAGATTTTCTGCGTTAGTAGTACTTTCTGATTTTTATTATAATCAAGATTAATGATTTGTTTCCTTTTTTTCCTTTTCCCTTTTCATTGTGTTCTTAGATTTTGGTCTTCAATTTAGCATATACAACTTTAGCAAATACTTTGGAACATTGGTGTGTTATTATTTACTATGGAGCAAAATAGAGTATAAGGTAGGACCATATTGGAGCCTGCTTGATTGAAATCCAATTTTTATTATAAACACCCATATTTGGTACCAGTTTATAAGAAGTTTGCCTGAGAATAGTCTGTTTAACCTTTTTTCCAGTATAACTTTTTTTTTTGGACAGACAGAGATCACAAGTAGGCAGAGAGGCAGGCAGAGAGAGAGAGATAGGAAGGGAACAGGCTCCCTGCTGAGCAGAGAGCCCGACTCGGGACTCCATCCCAGGACCCTGGGATCATGACCTGAGCCGAAGGCAGAGGCTTTAACCCACTGAGCCACCCAGGCGCCCTCCAGTGTAACTTTTAATAGTCTCCTTTTTCACTCTCAAAAAGTACCTCAGTCTAGATGAAAAATTACAAGGATTATAAAGGATGGTTATTTATATTGATAGTTTTATAGAATATTTTAATATTTAAGCCTTCCATTGTTTCTGTTTACTTTATTCCTCTAATACTTAGCAATACTTCATTTGGTTTAGCTTTTTAAAACTTCTCTTATTTCTGTTATATTCACGATGAACAAAGTTCACAGAATTGCTTATGTGAGGTATTTGTAGAGCAGTGAGTTTAATGTATATCTTTTTGACCTTCATTCTGGTATCCAGAATAATGTTTACTTTTTGAACAAAGTATCCTAAAGTTGTGGAAGCATTTGTCTATGCATGTACTTATGTTTTGGTTATACTTTACTATGTAATAGTTATACTTTGGTTATACTTTACTATGTTAATCTTTTTATGTGAATATGACCAAATCTTTTAACCTGGCCAAATAAACCTTCCTTTATTGCACTGCTTTTTGGTGTTCATGCTATCCACCTGTAGGAATTAGTTTATACTTGGATCATTGGCTTTCTAGTATGCTAAGTAATAACTGTTCTTTACACCAATCCCGGTGGGATTCACTTAATGCCAGTCCCTGCTGTACTGTAACAACGTTGATAAGACATTGGTTCTTGCTATGAGCCAAACAGATTTTTATCTAGTTTATCATTCAGGTAATACTTCTTCAGAATTTTCTTATATAGTACTCTATCAGAGCCCTTGTTATAATGTAGATAAGTTGTGCCCATTGTATTTCCTTTCTCCACCAGCTTTGTTACCACTTAAAAGATTTTCACAGCTTACAGTTACTCATTTTCATCACTGATGGTAAGCTGTAACTCAACCGGTTGTATTCTGTCTAAAACTATATATTATGGGATATTTTATAAAGTTGCCATTTTAAAAAGCCAAATAGTTTAATCTTTCCTTTAGTCAAAAATATTTGTACTTATGAATTCCTTTAGTCAAAAATATTTGTACTTATGAATATATCTTTAAAACCTTAAAATTTTCTTGTATTTCTAGTTGTTTGGTGTTTGTATCATAATATATATATTTCTCAGTGTTATATGTTGATATAAATATATATCTGACTCGATTTCATTGTTGGCATCACTAATAAAATATTAATATTTGAGAATATTAATTTCATGATTATAATATCACATAGGAATTTCTAATTGTGTTACCATTAGCTTTAAAATTTTACCCTCTTGGGATAAAGTTGTTTATATATAGGTATTTTCAATTTCATACTATATAAACTGTGAATAGGAATTTTCATAAAATGTTTATGCTTTGAGAATATATTTATCTGGGCACTAAAGATCACTATATTAATGAAATTTTTACTGGGTTTTTTGTTTTTTTTTGCAATGGGCATAATATAAGCAGAGGTTTGTTTTAATAGACACGTTGTCATGTTTCTTTCTTTCATAGTACATAAATATCAAATATATAATACAACGTTCTTCATTTTTGTTTTTTTGTTTCTTCTGCAGAGAGTGATAATGAACTCTCAAGTGGAACAGGTGATGTGTCTAAGGATTGCCCTGAGAAGATCCTGTATTCTTGGGGAGAACTGCTAGGAAGATGGTAAAATTTATTTATTTATTTATTTATATTTTTATTTTTTAAAAGATTTTATTTATTTATTTGACAGTGATCACAAGTAGGCAGAGGCAGGCAGAGAGAGAGGAGGAAGCAGGCTCCCTGCTGAGCAGAGAGCCCGATGCGATGTGGGGCTCATCCCAGGACCCTGGGATCATGACCTGAGCTGAAGGCAGAAGCTTTAACCCATTGAGCCACCCAGACACCCCAATATTTATTTTTTGTATTGAAAATTTTATATTTACATAGTTGATGTTAACTTGTCTTATTAATTAAAATATGTATGTTTATCTTAGTATTTTAATGTACTTTAAAAACATAAAAGTTAAAACATAATTCATGAATATTCTATGTTTGGCTGGGTCTTCCATCCAGTATGGTTTTATTTAACTTACTTTTGGAAGATACATTTGCCTTATTATTTCATTTAGACATAACATTGCCCAGAGTTGTCAGCTGTGTGCTTTATTGCTAAAACATGTAAATATCTATTGCTAAGGGGTTATATTTCCTTTCTCTACTAAGTCTATTACCATGAAAAGGGGCTGTACTGCTTAGGATTACTCATTTCACCACTGATTATAAACTGTAATTAGTCTGTTTTATTCTTTCTAAAACTTACTTTATATTTTGGAGTATTTTATCTAGAACTACAAAAAGGGTACTTTGTTTATATTTATTATGAATATTCTGTTTATATCTATTACAGGTAAGTCTTTTAAAGAGGTAATCATAACTATAATTTGTTAGTAAAATTTAAAAATCTTGCAAACAAATGATTCTTCCATACCATTATAAAGAAACTACCATTTATTATTGAGTATACATATCAAATTACATGCATGCTGGTGGTCCAGGAGAAGCTGCTAAGTCTGGGAAGAATTTCAAACATTTTATACGGAAAAGTAGAAGAACAAAGAATTAAAACCTTATCTTTTTAAGAGACAAATGAATGTTTCTTATGATAATCTCCTGTAGATCTCCTGAGAGGTTCCTGATTTAATTTAGCAGGTTATTTATGGTTCTGAGGATTAGAAAGCTCATGACTTCTCACTGTAAAATCTGGAGAATAGTTTTGTCAACTTTCTGATCAAAGTGCCAAATCTTTTATATTTTAAGGAGTTGCCCTAAGAGTAAGCTTGCTAAGAGTAAGGCTTGCTGCCTCCCCTAATTAAACAAAGAAAATTTAATCTTATTTATTTCACACATGC
Organism: Taxidea taxus jeffersonii; assembly: GCA_003697995.1. NCBI lineage: Eukaryota > Metazoa > Chordata > Mammalia > Carnivora > Mustelidae > Taxidea > Taxidea taxus. The sequence continues at coordinate 131,902 of ML100795.1, read as the reverse complement.
AAATGTAAAATGATCACATCTTAGAGAGTTTATTTAACTCATTAATTAATGGGAGCCAGTAAGATATTAGAACCAATCAAATGAGAATTCAGCTTAGAGATTTATATTCTCTTCCTAGTAATTGACTTGCATTGTCATGAATAGGAATTATTTTCATGGCTATGGACAAAAAACTTATGCATTGTTACCAGTTTTCTGCACATCTGTTGAGAGTTGTAAATTTGCCTAAAGACAAATAAAGACATACACCTCTGTCATATCAGATAATTCCCAGAAGGGGCAACATAGAAAAGGTGTTCAGTAGTCTCTTTAACCCCATTTCAAAAACCTTTCACAATTTTCCCCTATTCTATATCCAGAAGCTAATTGACTCATGTATTCCTAAATTTATCTTGTATATTTTTGCTGATTTCATGTAGTGTTATTGCCCCATTTAAGATGAATTTTCATTTTCTGTGGCCCTGAGTTAGTGTTAAGGTTATCCATGACACTTCTTAAAGGTGATAAGGAATACTTTATTCAGGGAGGGGGAGCTATCACGATAGGTATAGGAATCACTGAAATGAGGTCTTGCAGTAAGGGAGAGGTATTGGGCTGAACTCCAGATACAGCAAGGAACAGTGCACATTTATAGCCAAGGAGAGGGTGGATGTCGGCAGATGGAAAGTGACTGGGAGGAAACGTCAGAGGTGAAGGGGTTCCTGGCTAAATTCACCTCACAGGATTCTTGCTTAAGGTGGATAAGGGTGATCAAACATCACCTGAGGATGGTAAAAGATGAGGAACTCAATTAGAATTCAAGGGTGATCAGATACTGAGGATGGGGGGGGGGGGTCCTGGTTAAACTGACTTAGTAGGATTCTTGCTAAAATTGGACAATGCAGAGATGAACATGGAAGCTTCCAAGTCAGGGCCTATTTGAGGAAAGAGTTCAGGTGAGCCTGAGTAGAGCTTGGTGAAAAAGAGAATCTTTGTCATTTTGTAGGACAGTTATATCTTGGGAGTGGGGAGTTATATCTTGGGAGTGGGGAAGGGGTGCTGGTCAGAGCAAGAAGATGGTTAGAGCCCAGTTGGGAAAACAGAAGCCATGCCAGCCTTTTCAGCTAGAAGGGTATTAATGTAAGTAACTGGTTTCTAGTGTGTTAGAATGCTGAACGACAGAAAGAGGACATTGAAAATTCCAAATAGTAGGAAGCAGCAGTATCCTCTAGAGGTGGAGAAATAAAGTGGAAGAGGTATTGTGAACAGAGTCTAGGAACTCAGTGGAGGTCTCCTGAGGAGCTGGTGCAGGGATCTCTGAAGAAGTCTGCCCAGCTGGTTGCTTAGGCTGCTGAGGATGCTCAGAGCAGCTAGGGTTTAGAAAGAGCTGTGAGGGGACATTTGGTTAGTTCCTGGCTTCTAAAGAATTACTCAGACCTCTGAGCTGGTGGGGAGACACTATGTGATTGGTGTTGGTATTTCCTAGAGCATCTGGCAGGTATCAGTAATTCTCAGGAATCGTGGTATGGCTACTACTGGCAATGCAAATCCTTCTTTTCTTCTACCTTTTGATCACATGCCATTCTTAACTTATTGGCAGAACCTAATATGGAAACAAAGTTTTACAAGGTTGTAGGATACAAGGTAAATATGCAAAAATTGATCTTACTTCTATATTCTAGCTATGAAAAATTGGAAATAGAAATTTAAAACCACATAAAAGCACTAGAAAAAAAACCACTGAAACATTTAGGTAGAAATTGAACAAACTGTTACTAGATCTATACATTGTAGAAATAGAAAACAGTAATGAAAGAAATCAAAGAAGACCTCAGTAAGTTGAAAAATATACCACTTTGTTTATATGAATGTTTATAGAATGAAAGTCTCAGTATCATTAAGATTTCCCTTCTGGCCATACTAGTCTTTGGGATCAATGTAACTTCAATCAAAATCCTAGTGGAATTTTTTGTGGTACCAACTGAATAGCTGATTCTAAAATTTATGTAGAAAAGCGAAGTAACTGGAATAGCCAAAACACTTAAAAATGAAGAACAAATTTGGGAGACTCATACTACCTGATTTCAGGGCTTACCATCAAGCTACAGTAATCAAGACATTATTGATGAGAGGACAGACACATAGATCAAAGATGCAGAATACACAGTTCAGAAATAGAGCCACACAATGTAAATAGACATTTCTCCAGAGAAGACATACTAATGCCCAGCCAGCCCATGAAAAGATGCTTAACATCATTAGCCATTAGGGGAATGCAAATGGAAACCACAATGAGATAACATATCTACTGGGTTACCTATAATAAGTAGACAAATAATAAGTGTTGGCAAGGATGTGGAGAAATCAACGCCCTCTTACACTGCTGACAACAGTGTAAAATGGTGCAGCAGCCATTTTGGAGAACATTCTTGCATTTCCTCAAAGGGTTAAATATAGAGGTAAGATATGCCCTAACAATCCCACTCCTACTAATATACCCAAGAGAAATAAAAGCAGATGTCTACACAAACACTTGTGCACAAATGCTCATGGTATCATTTTTCATAATAACCAAAAAGAGGAACAGGTCTGAGTTCCATCAAGTGATGAATGGATAAATAAACATGGTATATACATACAATGGATATTATTCAGCAATAAAAATAAAGTACTAGTACATCTAAAACATGCCTGACTCTTCAAAACATTATGCTGCTTGAAAAAAGCAAATCCAAAAAGAACAATGTATGATTTCATTTGTATGAGGTATCAAGAATAGCCAAATCTATAGGAATAGAAAATAGGTGAGTGGTTGTCCAGAGCTAGAGAGAGAATTTAAGGAAATGGAGAGTGAATGCTAAGAGGTACAGGGTTTCTTTTTGGGGTAGTGAAAATGTTCTAAAGTTGAAGGTAATGGCTATAGAACTGTGTGAATATATCAAAACCATTGAATTAAGTACTTTAAATAGATGAATTGTATGGTATGTGCATTATATCTTGATATAGCTGTATACAAAAATATACACATATATGGCCCATTGATTGTAAACAAAGGTTTAGTGGAAATTCAATGGAGAAAGGATAATCTTTTTAGTAAATCATGCTTAACAATTAGATATGTACATGCAAAAAAAAACAATAAAAATAAATCTTCGGGCATACCTTGTCCCATATTGAAAATTAACTCATACTGGGTCATAAACCTAAATATAAGAGCTAAAGTTACAAAAGCTATAGAAGAAAACAGGAAATCATTGTGGCCTTGGTTAGGCAGAAATTTTTTAGATATGAACTCAAGGGAATGATGTTGGAAAGAAAAAAAATTACAGATTTGATTTACTCAGAACTAAGGACTTTTGTTCTTCAAAAGACATTCAGAAGAATGAAAAGCTACACACTGGGAGAAAATATTTTTAAAACTGATATCTGGATAAAAGACTTACATCTAGAATATTAAAAATCTCAAAACTCAATACTAAAAAACAAAAAACAAAAAACCCCACTTAAAAATAAGCAAAAGGTCCAAACAAATACTTCACCAGAGAAAATATTTTTTATTACAAATAAGCCCATGAAAGAATGCCAAACAACATTTGTCACTAGACACATATTCAAATGACTAAAGTAAAAAAGCAAAACAATAGCGAAAAAAAACTGTGATACCAAGAGCTACAAAGGATGCATAGCAACTGTAGCTCTCATGTTTTGTTGGTGGAGGTGCAGGATGGTGTAGCTGTTTTGGCAAGTTTGGCATTGTCTTATGAAGTTGAACACATACTTATTATAGTACCCAGCAATTCCAGTGCCATTCCTAGGTATTTACTCAAATGAAATGAAAACCTGTGTACCAAAGTCTGCAACATCTTTGTTCATAATTGCCCCCATCTGGAAACAGTCCAAATGCTGTCCATTGTGGATCAACTAAGTGGTACATGCAGTCAGCGGAATATTTCTGAGCAATTAAAAGAATGAACTACTGGGGCTCCTGAGTGGCTCAGTTGTTGAGCCTCTGCCTTCAGCTCAGGTCATGATCCCAGGGTCCTTGGATTGAGCCCTCATTGGGCTTCCTGCTCCATGGGAAGCCTGCTTCTCCCTCTGCCACTTCCCCTGCTTGTGTTCCCTCTCTCACTGTGTCTCTCTCTCTCTCTCTCTCTCTCTCTCTGTCAAATAAATAAATAAATAAATAAATAAAATCTCTTAAAAAAAAAAAAAGAATGAACTACTGACACACACAACAACACGATGGATCTCAAGTGCATTATGTTAAGTAAAATATGTCAGAGCATTTATATAAGATTCTTGAAAAGCCAAAACTATCATGATAGAAAATTTATTAGTAGCTGCCAAGAATTGATCATGTTGGGTGGTGGTAACTACAAGAGAGCATAGAATTTTTGAACTATCCTATATATTGGTTACAGTGATGACCACACAACTTTATGAATTTGTCAAAACTCACAGAACCGGGGCAAATTTTACACTGCATAAATTGTACCTTAAATGGCAAAAAACCCCAAAACCAAAAACCAAAACAGAACCCAGAGCCCAAAAACCAAGAGTATTAATCCTGAGCATTTTGATTGTTGAGGCACAAATGCTACTACTCTGTCAGAAAAACAGAAGAAGAAAAAATGACCCAAATGCTTATTTTATATTTTCTCCTACATAGAAAACATCAGAACAAGTAATAAATATGAACGAAGGAAGGAAATGGGGGAAAAAGAAAAGAAAAAGGAATGAAATTCATGGCTTTTATGTAGAGTAGCTCTTTGAAGTGTCTGCTTTTCTTAAGTCAGTGCCTTCATTATCCCTTGTATTCACATTTCTCTATCTTTACTTTGATTTGTAGTATTTATTGTAGGAATCACTGTCTCAAACTAATTTTTCTTTTCATTTTTTTTAAAGATTTATATATTTGGGATGCCTGGGTGGCTCAGTTGGTTGGGTGGCTGCCTTCGGCTCGGGTCATGATCCCAGCGTCCTGGGATCGAGTCCCACATTGGGCTCCTTGCTCGACAGGGAGCCTGCTTCTCCCTCTGCCTCTGCCTGTGCTCTCTCTCTCTCTGACAAATAAATAAATAAAATCTTTAAAAAAAAAAAAAAGATTTATATATTTACTTGACAGAGAGAGAGATCACAAGTAGGCAGAGAGGCAGGCAGAGAGAGAGGGGGAAGCAGGCTCCCCGCTGAGCAGAGAGCCCGATGGATGCGGGGCTTAATCGCAGGACCCTGAGACCATGACCTGAGCTGAGGGCAGAGGCTTAACCCACTGAGTCACCCCCACTGAGTCACCCAGGTGCCCCTCAAACTAATTTTTCTATTCTGACCCTTCAAAGTTATGTCAAATGCACATGACCTCCTCAAAGTTACTGTTGTCTTACAGGTCCCTATCACAGTGCCTAGAATGCGGTAGGTGCACAATAAAATTTATTGAATGTATTTATGAATGAAAATTCTTGACTTACAGATTTCTGTCCCTTCAAGTCTATGAAAATTTTGCATAGCTACATTTGGTACTTGATTATTTTTTCTTGTATAATTTTTAAATAAATGTAAATTGATATATTTCATGTTAGATTGTAAGTAGATTCAATTTTCATAGGACAGTTTACATGACCACTTTGTGTCTTGATCATGTCATGTTATGGTGAGGTGTTTTGACTTAAACATTTTGAAAGTGTCATTCTGGCTTTGAATTGAAAAATAAATGATAAGGAAGCAAAGACAGAAGCAGGCAGAACAGTTAGAAGACTATTGTAAGTAAACAAGGAGAGAGATGATGATGTCTTATGTCATGCTGATAGCAAAAGGTAACATGTGATGAGATTCTCGATTTATTTTGAGACAGAGCTGATAGAATTTGCTTATGTTTCTTGTGTGGCCTGAGAAAAATAAATAACTGAGCAACAATACCAGAGTTTTGCCTTGAACAACTAGGTCTTATGTTTATTTAAATATGAAAGACAAGAGGAGGAAGAACGCCTTTGGAGGATAAAATCAAGATTTTGGAGATGTTGAGATGCCTTGTAGACATCCAAATAAATGTGTCCTTTAGTCAGTTACCTAGTAGATGGAGTTCAAGGGAAAGGTAAGGATGGGAGTTTGGGAGCCATTGGTGTATAGATGATTTTTAAAGCTGTTAGAATGGACAGGATTACTTAGGGAGTGAATAGAGAAGTCATCCAGTAACCGGTGTTTGGAGGTTGGAGGGATGAGGAGAATCACACAAAGGAGTCCAAGAAAGCATAGCCTGTAAAGGTAGGAGAAGAAACAGGTAGAAATCAAAGGAAGTAAGTCTGTCAAGGAGAAGGGAGTGATCAGTTGCTGATAGGTCGAGTAAGCCTGAGAATTTTACTTGATCCAGCAATTCATTTGTCACTGATGACGCTGACAAAAACCTCTCAATGGAGAGGTAAGAATGAAAGCTTGATTAGACTGTGTCTAAGAAGAAAGATAATCAGCAGGTAAAGGGACCTCTTCAGAGTAGTTTTGCTATAAAAGGATGACAAGAAATAGGGACATGTTAAGAAGTGCTTATGCACCGAGAGGTTATTCTAAAAATTAATGTGGCATGTTGTATGTTGTTGGAAATAATCTAGGAGAGAAAATTTGAGAATGCCAGAGGGAGAGGACACAGTTGCAAGAGAAGCTGTTGAGTAGGCAAGAAGAGATGGGTTTGTGGAGGAATGGAGGAGTTGTTTTTATGTATTTATTTATTTATTTGACAGACAGAGACCACAAGTAGGCAGAGAGGCAGGCAGAGAGAGAGGAGGAAGCAGGCTCCCCGTGGAGCAGAGAGCCCGATGTGGGGCTTGATCTCAGGACCCTGAGACCATGACCCGAGCCGAAGGCAGCGGCTTAATCCACTGAGCCACCCGGGCGCCCAGGAGTTGTTTTTAAGAGCACAGACCATTCATTGTAACAGGAGGAAAGGCAGGGCATGGCTACAAAGTAGGAGCTGACTCAAGTTTGCCTGCTATGTACCAGGTGCTACCCTGAGCACTTCAGACGCCTTACTCTAGTCACCACAGCAACCCTCTGAGGTAGGGACTATTAGTATCTTTATGGTAGAGATGAGAAACTAAGGGCACCTGGGTGGCTTAGTCAATTAAGCGTCTGCCTTTAGCTCAGGTCATGATCCCGGGTCTTATTCAGCGGGGAACCTGCTTCTCCCTCTTCCTCTGCTGTTCCCCCCTGCTTGTGCTCTCTCCTCTTTCTGTTAAATAAATAAAATCTTTAAAGAAAAGAGAGATGAGAAACTGAGAAATGCACAGAAGATAATGGTAATGAATAGGTAACTTGCTCAACAGCCAGTAAGTAACTTGCCCACGATCATGCAGTGAGTAAATGACCACGTCAGTATTTGAATCTAGACAGTCTGGCTCCAGAGCCAGAACTTTTGTAGCCAAGTGGACAGGTGCCATTTGTATAATGTGGGTAGGTTACTGGATTAGCTTTTATGGAAGAATGTAGAAGTTTTAATGAGAGGGAGAGAGTAAATTAGGAAACTGATTCCCTTGCCAGCCTTCTAGTAGGAGTTAAAGACAGACCATGAGGATGGCAGGAACACAAAATTACTTAGGTGACTGAATAAATAGCATATTGAAAGCTTTGCTGTTTTTATAAAATAACAAGATTTATAACTTGGTCGGAACATACATTTTATGAAGCATTTTCCTAAGCTCTAGGAGATACATAGATAAAGACACAGTTCTTACCTCTGAGGTTCATAATGAAGAAAAGATAGGAATATATTCTCATAACAGACTTTTTTAATCAGTTAACTGAAACATTGAGTTGTTTCATGTTTCTTGACCATTTTGTTATTTTTTCCTATAGGATGATTGTGTCCAACTGAAAAAAAACGATCTACTCTCTCTTAGGAACTGTACTAGACATAGCTGGTTTAAAGATGAATAGGAGATAATTCCAAGGAGTTTGCCAACTTACAGAGACATGTAAACATTTAAATGGATAATTGTGATATGCAAAAGTGAGAAAATAATATACAGTAAAGCCTCATGAACCCACCATCCAACTTCAGCAGTTGCCAACATAGTAAAGACAATCCTTAACAAATCTTTTAAAGCTAAAATTGCTATGGTGCTTTTTATTATTTCAGAAGCAATAGAGAAACTGGTTGGGAGGTGATTGCATGGGTTGGTGAGATCTTACCAAACCCATGGGCCTTATGGGGAGAGGAGGTTCCAAATGGGGAAGGACTTCGGAGGTAGAACTGACAGGGCTTCTCAGCTATAATTCAGTGTACATCTTTCTAGAAATAAAGTATCTTTCTAAACTATATTTTTAGTAGTGGACTTCAAGAAATTCATTGAGTGAATCTGAGGAAACGATTTTATTTTTTTAGATTTTATTTAAATTCAGTTAATTAACATATAGTGTATTATCAGTTTCAGAGGTAGAGGTCAGTGATTCATCAGTTGTATATAAACCCAGTGCTCATTCCATCACACATCCTCTTTAATGTCCATCTCCCCTCCAGCAGCCTTATAGTTAAGCAACCCTATAGTTTCCCATAGTCAAGCATCTCTAATGGTTTGTCTTCTCTGATTTCATCTTGTTTTGTGTTCCCCTCCGTCCCCATGATCCTCTGTTTTGTTTCTTAAATTGTACATATGAATGAAATATGATAATTGTCTTTCTCTGATTGACTTACTTGCTTAGCATAATACCCTCTAGTTTCATCCACATTATTGTAAATGGTAAGATTTCATTTTTTGATGGCTGAGTAATATTCCATTGTATGTATATGCCACATCTTCTTTATCCATTCATCTGTTGATGGACATCTGGGCTCTTTCCATAGTTTGGCTATTGTGGACATTGCTGCTATGAACATTGAGGTGCACACGCCCCTTTGGATCACTATGTGAGGAAACTATTTCAAACAACTAAGAGAACTGATTTTTTGACCTTTACAAAACTTACTGCATCTTCTACAATTCAAATATGTTTATTTTATTTGGCTCTTTATCACAGTTGTGTCATGATAATTCATATGCATAAAAAAATTTGCCTAATTGAGAAAAGTTTATATCTATTACACAAGGATTGATAAGAATTTTTAATTGCTCTTGGAATATCTTTTTAACACATTACTGTTCTTTACATTTAGAAGCTTTTGGTGAGTCTTAGCAATACTGGTTAGGTACTTACATGAAGTTATTTTTGTGATGTACTTAGGAAAAGCATCTGTTGTATAAAATACCAGTTTTGTTTTGGGGATGTTTTTCTTTAAAGTGAGGAGACAGCCTGTGTTCTTCTTCTTCTTCTATTTATTTATTTATTTATTTAATTTATTATTATTATTATTATTTAAAAATCTTATTTTATTTATTTGTCAGAGCGAATGAGCACACAAGCAGGGGAAGCGGCTGGCAAAGGGAGAAGCAGGCTTCCCACTGAGTAAGGAGCCTGATGAGGGACTCAGTCCAGGACCCTGGGATCATGACCTGAGCTCAAGGCAGATGCTGAACTGATTGAGCCACCCAGCCATCCCTTCATCCTGTGTTCTTAATGAACTTTTAACTAAAATATAGCTGAAAGTATTTTGAACTTATTTTACAGCAGCTAGATCACTGTATTGAAATAAAGTGAAACTTTCATGGATAAAATCAGAATTCAGTTAATTAAAAATATACCACTAGAAAGATGTAAAGGGAAAAATTTAATACAAATTTGAAATTATCAGAAAGAAATAAAGATAGTATGGAAAAGAAAGGTAAAAACAGAATCTGTAAAAACTTCAGTAGTAGAGGTCTGTTATATGAGCTTGGAGTTAAGGTTTCTTGAAGAAATGACTGCAAGAAGAAAGTGAGTGAGCTAGAATTGAAGAAGAGAGCTAGCAGCAGTGAGAGAGAAAAAGAGAGGAGACATCTGTAATGGGACAACTTGGAAAATCCAAACTGGAAAGTAGTAGCACCTAAAACCACAAGATATCTTGGAATAAACCTAACCAAAGAGGTGAAGGATTTATACTCTAGGAACTATAAAATACTCATGAAAGAAATTGAAGAAGACACAAAAAGATAGAAAAACATTCCATGCTCATGGATTGGAAGAATAAACATTGTTAAAATGTCTATGCTTCCCAGAGCAGTCTATGCTTTCAATGCCATCCCAATCAAAATACCAATGGCATTTTTCAAAGTGCTGGAACAAACAATCTTAAAATTTATGGAACCAGAAAGGACCCTGAATCGCCAAGGAAATGTTGAAAAAGAAAGACAGTGCTGGGGGCATCACGTTGCCTGATTTCAAGCTATATCACAAAGCTGTGGTCACCAAGACAGCATGGTACTGGCACAAAACCAGACATATAGACCAGTGGAACAGAATAGAGAGTCCAAATATGGACCCGCAACTCTATGGTCAAATGATCTTCAACAAAGCAGGAAAAAATATCCAGTGGAAAAAAGAGAGTCTTTTCAGTAAATGGTGCTGGGAAAATTGGACAGCTATATACAGAAGAATGAGACTGCACCATTCTCTTAGACCATACACAAAGACGAACTCTAAATAGATGAAAGATGTGAGACAGGAATCCATCAGAATCCTAGAGGAGAACATAGGCAATAAACTCTTTGACATCGGCCACAGCAGCTTCTTTCAAGACACATCTCCAAAGGCAAGGGAAACAAGGGCAAAAATTAACTTTTGAGACTTCATCAACATCAACAAAAGCTTCTGTACAGCAAAGGAAACAGTCAACAAAACAACCCACAGAATGGGAGAAGATATTTGCAAATGACACTACAGACAAAGGGCTGATCATCCAAGATCTATAAAGAACTTCTCAAATTCAAGACTCAAAAAACAGATAATCATGTCAAAAAATGGGCAGAAGACATGAGCAGACACTTCTCCAAAGACATACAAATGCTAACAGACACATGAAAAAGTTTTCATCATCATTAGCCATCAGGGAGATTCAAATCAAAACCACATTGAGATACCACCGTATACCAGTTAGAATGGCAAAAATTGACAAGGCAAGAAGCAACAGATGTTGGAGAAGTTGTGGAGAAAGGAGAACCCTCTTACACTGTTGGTAGGAATGCAAATTGATGCAGCCACTTTGGGAAAGAGTGTAGAGGTTCCTCAGAAAAGTAAAAACAGAGCTGCCCTATGACCCAGCAATTGCACTACTGAGTATTTACCCCAAAGATACAAATTTAGTGAAAAGAAGGGCCATATGTACCCCAGTGTTTGCAGCAGCAGTGTCCACAATAGCCAAAATATGGAAAGAGCCAAGATGCCCTTCAACAGACAAACAGATAAAGAAGATTCGGTCCATATACAGAATGGAATATTACTCAGCCATCAGAAAGGATGAATATTCAACTTTTCCATCAACATGAATGGGACTGGAGGAGATTATGCTGAGTGAAATATGTTAAGCAGAGAAAGACAATATCATATAGTTTCACTTACTTGTGGAACATAAGGAATAGCATGAAGGACATTAGGAGAAGGAAGGGAAAAATGAAGAGGGAAAAATCGGAGTGGGAGATGAACCATGAGAGATGATGGGTAACAAATGGAGGGTTTTAGAAGGGAGGGGGCTGGAGGGATGGGTGAGCCTGGTGATGGGTATTAAGGAGGGCATGGATTGCATGGAGCACTGGGTGTTGTATGTAAACAATGAATCATGGAAGACTACATCAAAAACTAATGATGTACTGTACGGTGGCTAACATAACACAATAAAAGACTTCTGTGACATGTCCAATATATTCAAAATAGTAGTGCCGATGACCTAAGCATTAAATTATTGAGTACATTTAAGGAATTGGGTAGAATTATTTCTGGATAACTGTTTCTGGTTTTAAAGTTGTGTGGAAGCTGTTGAGATTTTTGAAGACTGGAAAAACAGAGTACTGACTCTGAAAACTTAGGCAGTAGCAGGAAGATTTCCTAACCAAAAATACTAAGTGAATGTCTAAGGTAAAAATTATGGTTTATTGAATAAAACCATCTTCAAACTATTCAATTCTCTTTTATTACAATATCAGAAAATTGATACATATTTAGTAGGCACTTTGATTGTGTTCTTCATGGCTGTACTCACCACAGTGGGAACATGTTGTCTTAATCTGTGGTCTCTTAGCCTAACCAAGCATCAATGAACTGCTGGGAGAACAAAATAAAACTAAGCTCAGAGGGAACCAGAAAGACTAGAATCACTAAGTATGAACATTTATAACTTTCTTCCTTTTCACATTAACATATAATGTTCCATTTTTTTCAACTGGAGAAAAATCCTGCTCATCTTCACTCCAGATCAAAATATGTGCTCTTGATCTTCAGAATGACCTTTAATCTGTCATTTTTCTTGAAATTTTTCCCTCCCTCCCTCCCTCCCTCCCTCCCTTTCTTTCTTTCTTTCTTTCTGTCTGTCTGTCTGTCTGTCTGTCTGTCTTGTCTTGTCTTGTCTTCAATTAGAGGCACCTGGGTGGCTCAGTGGGTTAAGCCTCTGCCTTCAGCTCAGGTCATGGTCTCAGGGTCCTGGGATTGAGCCCCACGTCGGGCTCTCTGCTCAGCAGGGAGCCTGCTTCCTCCTCTCCCTCTGCCTGCTGCTCTGCCTACTTGTGATCTCTCTCTCTCTTTATTCAATAAATAAATAAAATCTTTGAAAAAGAAAAAGACTTCAGTTATTTGAGAAAGAGAGAGGAAGAGAGAGAGCACAAGTGGGGGTGGGGGATGCAGAGGGACAGGAACAAGCAGGCTCCCCTCTGATCAGGGAGCCCCACTCAGGGCTTGATTCTCGGACCCTGGGATCACGACCTGAGCCAAAGGCAGATGCTTAACTGACTGAGCCACCCAGGTGCCTCTCTTGAAGTTTTTCTTAATGTAGCTTGTTTAATTTAAGTAAGACCTAGGTTTACATATTTAGATTTTCCCACTGTTGGGGAAGGAGAAACCCTGTCTTCTAGTTCAGTTCTAGCTATTCCTTTTCCTGTGAGAACCTTTTAAAATGTGTCAAGCCACTGTCCTCACATTCTCCTGTCTCCCAGCCACCTATTTCCACCTCCCTTCTGTCAAAATTGCCCTAATTCCATCAGCGACCATTCAGTGGCTCTTCTCATCTCTTGATTTCTCTGCTATTTTGGTTAGAAATGATATCTTCCCTTTGAAATTCTCTCTGGACAGTTTTGGAATAGTAAAAGTTCTTATATGCCTAGATTGTTTCAGGAAAAGATGCCTCTTTTGAAGGTAACTAGATGAATACATGGCAGCTCGATGATCTTATTAAAATCAATGAGAATGTTTGCTTTTAAAAAAGCATTTTGTTTTGCTTAGCCTTAGTATTTGATCATATTTAATTTTATATATCTGTTCACTCATTTATCTAAAATATATTGAATGCCTTCTTTGTTCCAGACAATGTTCTATGTACTTGGGGTGCTAAAGTAAAGAAGACAGAGATTCTTGCCCTTCTCGAGTTTATATTTATTAAATTTTTTAATAAATAAAATTTAATATAAATTTAATAATTAAAATTATTTTTACTTATTGAAAACTACCTGATAACCATACATTTAGTATATATCTGCTTTATGTATGGCTTTTTGAATAATTAGATGCCTCTTGTTTCCAGTACGTGGTTCAACACATGTAACAACTAGTTGCCTATTTCTAGGTCTCTTGATAGCTGCAGTTCATGTTTTATTAAAGCAATGGTCATATGTAGTTATTAATAGGTAGTTTTATCTGAAATATTGAATGCAGTGATTATTTCCATAAATTGCTACTTCATTTCAGTCCTCCCTGGTCATAGATGTATACTAGTAGTATTTGGCTTAATATCCTTTAGTGCCCCTTAGGCATTAGGGTGCTGTATGCATTATAATTACTGTATGATTACTAGGATAATCAGTAAATTAAAGCTGTTAATCATGTAGTATTGTGAATGACCTAGGTCTTTTTAAATGCCAGTCTATAAAGATAAATAGAGCCTAGGTTTTTAAGAGAGGAGAAAAGATTTTTTTCCATAATGCTTGGCCAGACAGATGGCTAGGGGTCAGCTAGAAGCTGAACGTCGATTGAGTTGAATCATACTGTGGTAAAATGTTCATTAGGGGTGTATGTATGCATGTATAGGAAAAGATACTCCAAATACAAAATCTTCTTTTAAATCATTATACAAAATTATATTTGCCAGTAGTATTGGAAATATATAGTAGTACAACAAGTGAATGTTAGGAAGTTGTGTGTGGTCTAGGCTGAATAGAATTGGTGGCTGTGGAGATAGGGAGAAGTACATGGAATTTGGAAACGTCAGGAAAAAATGCATTAGGCTTGTTGATGGATCTCTATAGGGCTGAGAGTAATGCCAACAGTAATTCCTAAGTCTCTAATTTAGATAGATTGTGGTGACAGTCCCTGAGATGGGATACCCTGGAGAGCAGGGTTTAGTAAGAAAATGTGGATTGAGATTTGGACATGTTGATTTTGAGGTGCCTTTGAGCCTGTGGAACTCCAAACATATGGGCATGGGTGAAAACACTCTGAGATGAGAGAAACATGAGAAGTAGACCACTGAAGAAAGTGTGAAGAGAGTACCCACAAGACTTGGGAGGTTCACAGAGGAGAAGCAACAGCAGTGGGGTCTGGGAGGGGGAAGAGAATGGGCTTTGTCCTTGAAGCCAAAGGAAACGAAGAGAAACAGAGGTCTGAAAAATGCCTCTTGAACTTAGTGGCATGGAGAGAGGTCATGTATTAACTTCAGTGAAAACTAAGGACAGATGCAGAAGCCATGCTGAGCTGAGTTAAGGAGGAAATAGAGGTAATGACTATTTAACAACTCTAGAGAAATTTGTTGTTGTAAGGTAGGAGACAGTATGACAGCCAGAGGGTTATGTGGGGTTGAGGAAAGATTTCTTTTACATGGGAGGTGTGTATTAGAGTTTTAATAGCTGTGTGTACACCGATGACTTACTGGTCGATATAACATATAGCATATGATGTATTTTATTACTTTGCTATTGTGCTTATATAATGGGACTTAAAATTCAGAATATTTTGCTTTAATTTCAGAGGAAATGAGCTTTGGCCTTTGTTTTTAGTTAATTCTGTTTTTAGTTAATTCTTGATTTTAGTTAATTCCGTTTTTTACCCTAAGATTACAGAAACTCAGCTACATACAACATATGTTTTTCCTATTCAAAAGTATAATCAGAACCAAATAAATTGTGAGAAGGATCATTTTATGACTGATCCTGGCTCTCTTATGGCACAATATTCTTTTGCTAATATTATAATTAATTGGATAGCAAAAAATTGCATAAGCAAAGTGCTTATGTCCAAAGAACTGATTGCAGAGCATATGTAAAGGTAATCCTCAGTCCTAGAGTCTCCTCTTAGGTCTCACCTCCTGATTTCTTAATCTGCTCTAAACTAACATTAAAGATGTTAGTTTACTCGGGTGTAAGTCTTCTCGAGAATAATACTCACAAGCAATTTTGTGGAGCATATTTAGCTTTGTTGTTTTTACAAATTAAAGGTGTATTGTAGTTTAAGTCCATGAGAGAAATTTAAAGAACTGAGATGACTTTTTTTGTGTGTATGATTATAAAAGAATTTAAGATCATTGTAAATATTTCAAATAGCAGAGGAAAATTTAAAGTAATTTTCCCTCTCAATTTTATTACACATTTATTTTGGGGTATATTCTTCTATATACTTTCCCTATGCAGGTTGAAATGAGGCTTCAAAATATTATGGGAGAGAGGAATATTCCTCTTTCATTTGGAATATATTCAAAAATATTATGGAAGAGAAAGAGAGGAAGCAAGAGAGAGAAGGAGAGAGAGAATGATTATCTATTTAAAATAATACTGTAGTGGTGCCTAGGTGCCTCAGTCATTAAGCATCTGCCTTCAGCTCAGCTCACCTCAGGTCATGATCCAGGGTCTTGGGATCAATTCCTGCATCTGGCTCCCTGCTAGGCAGGAAGCCTGCTTCTCCCTCTCCCACTCCCCCTGCTTGTGTTCCCTCTCTTGCTGTGTCTCTCTTCGTCAAATAAATAAATAAAATCTTTAAAAATAAATAAAATAAAATAAAATAAAATAATACTACATATAAAATTTTGAGAGAGGGAAAGAGAGAGAATGTAAACTTAAAATTATATATACTGTTTTGAAACTTGCTTTTTTTCACTTAGCTGCATAACTCTGGTCCCTAAGCTCTACCTCCTTTCATTTCATTTTGCTCCAAGCCAATCAGTATCAGCAATTTAGGTTCTCTAACTCAGCAATATAATAGTTTTCTTCAAAAAGGCCAAAAGAAAGCAGAATACGTGTATACTTGATGGCTTATTAAAAATATTAGTGGGATGAGTTTACTTGAGTTTTAGAGTTATAGAAGTTATAACAGTTTTCCAAAATGGCCAGATTATGACCAAGTGGGAAAAGAATGGAACATATTTTCAGAGGAGGGGCCTGCTAAAACTGAGGTCTGGGCCAGAGATGGAAGAGTGTATATAAGCTAGAGAAGTTGGTGAAGTAGATGGGAGGCCAGTTTTAGAAAATAGACATATTGATTCTATTACTTCTAAGACTTAAAGTTGAAACCAGAGACTGAATGTTAGATCAAACCAGAGTATATCGTCAAGGTTTGGAGTCCAGATGGTAACACCAGGGTCAGTTCTAAGAGATCAAAACTGAGCAACAAATACAAGTAGTACATACTTACTATGTCATCATTGACTTCATGACAAAAAATATTTGCCTTTGTTTCATTTCTAAATACCCTTGGCTGATAAGTCTGTGCTGCTCCCCTAGCAAGGTGGAGTTGTATAGGTTTTGTAGGCAAGTTCTAGGTCCTTCATTTAGGGAGTACTTTGGGTCAGGATGTAGGGATATAGTCAAGACATGATGGGCCTGTGATCCACTTTCAGAATCCCGTTCCCCTACCCCCTGCTGTACCCATGCCACTAGCCAACTTACCCTATGTTCATGTCAAGCGATTCAGATGGTTCTTTTTATGCCTTGAAATGCTTCCCAGAAATACATAATTAACACATTCATTTTTATGAGTAAGTTCATAGAATGATTTTAAAAAGTAAAAAAGAGAAAGTAAAAACTTTTCTTGACAGTAGAATAACACGGTTCATCAATAGAGAAAAGATGGGGCTGGGGAACAACGTCTATGACATCACTGATCAACTCATGGTATTTCATGCCTCTTTCCCAGTTGTTCTCTAAACCCAAGCTTACATTTCTTATGTAAATTCATTAATGTAACTTTTCCTAACAACAGCAGTGGTGAAGGGTGTATGAATGGTTTGTTTTCTTCTGTTCTTAGGCACAGTAACCTTGGTGCGCGACCGAAGGGGCTATCCACTCTAGTGAAGAGTGGCGTCCCCGAAGCCCTGAGGGCAGAAGTGTGGCAGTTATTAGCAGGCTGCCATGACAACCAGGCAATGCTGGATAGATACCGACTTCTTATCACAAAGGTAGGAAGCTTTTTCCATATTCTTCTCATTGGACAGCATATTAAGTAAATACTGTTTTCATAGCTGCAATAAGTCGTAAATGTTTTGAACTTCTTTAAAAACTGCTTTAGTGTTGTGCAGTGAATGGTTCTGCCTTTTGTTCTGAGCACTTGTTGTGGATAGTGGTAAATAATGCCTTGGCTTTCCTTTTTTCATTGAAGTGGAAGATATTTATATTTCAAGTGTTTTCAATGAAGCTTTCTTACTGTGTGGATTTATATTCAATTATATTTGTACACAGTATAATTATACTTTAGTATAATTTAAAAATCAAATTAATTTAAAATGAAATTAAAAGGCCTTCTGTGCTTATGTAACCTTACACTTAAATGATACAGATAGTTGCCCAGATCCTTATTCTGTCAGGAGCCCCTGCTTCCAATGTAAATTCCTGTGCTTATGTCCAAAGAACTGATTGCAGAGCATATGTAAAGGTAATCCTCAGTCCTAGAGTCTCCTCTTAGGTCTCACCTCCTGATTTCTTAATCTGCTCTAAATCATTTATTTAAACATCTCTATTCATAAATGAGACTTTTTGATAACCAAGACTTTGTTCCTCAGAATTTATCAAGTTTTCATATTCTTTAGCCCCTCTAATTCTTTCTTGTCTTCCTTCCTTCTGTGCCTCCCTCCATTCCACAAATATTTCTGAATGCCTAAATTCACCCATTACTAAATTCAGATTTTTTTAAAAAGCTTTATCATTTTTATGATTAGTGTTTCTTCAGTGGAATGTGCAAGGTGATCCATTGAGGTATGTGTGTGTGTCGGGGGGGATGTCTCAGGTTCCATTTGTATTTTTTTAAATTGCAACACGAAGGATATTGAGCTATCCTAATATTTGCTGTGCTGTGGTACTGAGACCTCAGTAAGTCGTTGGGTCCAATGGCTATTTGTCCCATGTGATTTAGGAGTGACCTGAAGGAAGAAGGGGCTTGCACACTTTGGGAAGGAATACCAGTGGTGCTCACACTCATGTATGCGCTTTCATGATATTTAAGTTTTCTTGCAGTTTGCATGTGCTCAGTTATGTGGATTTAAGGGTTGCCTATGAGTATTTGAGTAGTTTATGAGTTTATATGGTATATGAGTAGTTTAAAGAGATTGCTATCACAGGATGTTACATATCAAGATACTAAAAATGACAACAGAAAACAAACACACTAATCAGTCCCTTCAAGTAAGAATTAATGTTGTCTAAAGGATGACAAAGCAACTGTTTCTAGAAATAAACTCATGTTCTAGAGAAGGACATTTGAAACATTTGGCAATGTAAACATCACTGTGTGATTTTTTTCACACTGAAAGCTACATGTGTTATAAAAGTCTTAACATCTTAAAAATCTGGAATCAGAAATTTCAAATGTGTTTAAAACTTGTACAAATAGTTGTAGAAAATTTAGAACTGACTGTTAAAATATTAAAAATAAAACCCCTTCTGGTTTAATGATAAGAATTCATTTGAGGGGCGCCTAGCTGGCTTAGTTGGCAGAGCATGTGGCTCTTGATCTCAGGGTTGTGAGCTCAAGCCCCATGTTGGGTGTAGAGAGTACTTAAAAAAATAAAATCTTTTTTTTAAGGGAAAAAACTCATTTGAGGAAATGAGTAATTTCCTAACCAAATTTCAACAAAATGATTAATGGGTGTGACTGAAAAAAAAAATGATGCTCCTCTATCAGGTTCTCCGGATCTGTCAGTCTTTTTCAGGTAGGATAATGATTAAACCGTGAACTAAGAAAACTGATTTTGAAACAAGTTTCAAATTGTTTTTTCATAAACTGCTAAGGCAGCATATTAAAAAGTAAATCATATTGAATGATTTCTGTTTACACAAAATGTTCAGAATAGGCCAATGCACAGAGACAGAAGGTAGGCTAATGGTTACTGGTGGCTGGAGAATGGAAGGATTGGGAGTGGCTGCTCCCAGATATGGGTTCCTTTTTGGGGTGATGGAAATATTCTGGAATTTCATAGTGGTGATAATTGTACAATATTGTGAATATACCAAAAACCACTAAACTGTGTACCTTAAAATGGTAAATTTTATGTGAAGTTTCTCTCAACAGAAAAAGTATAAAATAAAACATTTTTAAATGACCCATATTCAATATTGAATAATATTTTTGTGTAGCCTAAATTTTTCATTGGTTTTTATCTTTTTTTATATCCTACCTACATTTCTGTGCTCTATAGGATCTCTATTATATAGTAGCACTTGTGCATAATAAAAATTAATAAAATAAATATATATGTGGTTGAAGTTTCTGCCCAGAAAAGTTTTTATTAATGGAGGTAAATGAGAAGAAATGTCCAGAGACCATAACTCTGGTGCCAGAACACTTTTTAATATAAATAACAAATTGTATACTTTTTTTTTTTTTTTTAAATGGCTGCTTATAGGATAGCAGTTACTACCATATCCCTTTCTCTACTAAGAGGCTTTTAAGATTCATATCTTTTAGGATTTCAGACTTTGGGAGAAAAGTTAAGAATAGTCTCCCATGATGTTATTTATGAACTCCCGACAATATAGTATATGTCATATACATGATAAAAGCTTTACCGTATATACTAAGCACCATGGTAATTTTGAATATATAATTGTGGGAAGGTGTTTAAGATCAAGAGACAGAATGGCCAAAAATGTTTTCATTGAATCAAATATTTTGAGAACTCTCTCACCCTGGGATCTGGCTGCGATTTACTTTCTACATATGAAGACTGGAGGGAGGCAAGAGCATGTTATTTTTTTCTGGCAGTAGTAGACAGATCCCTGAGCCTCGCCAGTTGTGAGCCTTTGCATCTGCCTCCAGGCTCTCCATACTGAATCACCTGCCTCTGTTCTGTAGTTCCTATTTCCTGCAGTTTCCTAACTTGAGATGCAATAGCCATCCCTACTTCTCTGGACTGTAGTGGTGGTGGCAAACCCAGAAGCTAGCAGTGGTGTCCCCAGTCTTCTGGTCTTCCAGTTCTTTCAGTGCTTAAGTACTTAAGTTCTTCCATTAAATCTCTTTCGAAATACTTAGAGCAGGTTCTCTTTCCCTGACTGAACTCTGTCTGATATACTCGGCACATGCTTGTCATCTTGTTGTCACAAAATGGCTACTCTGCATCTAATAATGTGTTTAGAAAAGAAGAAAGACAAAGGCTGTCAAACTGGACTTTAAGGGAACAGGCCTCCAGACTACCAAGTCTGCCTGGGACTTCTAACACCAGCTGCAAGTTTGGGGGTCCAGAGAGCCACTCTTATTTCCTACTAGCTTAGCTACAAATTTGGGGATCCCTGTAGATACTCTCTAGGAGTAGAACAGAATGTTATACTCACAATTACAGAGGTTTTTTTTTTTTTTTTTTTTTTTTTTAGCAAAACAATAGAAACCAGAACCAGCCAAAGGAAGAGATATATAGAGCAGAATCTAGGACTGAGAGGATTTCAGATAGGACGCTGGCATCATCCTCAGGGACATACTATCCTTCCTGCATCAGTGTGTAGTAGTACGCACTTAGAAATCACGAACACAGGAAGCTCACCAAGCTTTGGACTCTAGAATTTTTATTGGGGTTTATTTACATTGGCATGATTGATTGAGTCATCACCCTCCTGGTTGAATCCAATCTTCACTTCTCTGTCCTCCCCTCTCCCGAAGCTGGGCTGATATCACCTGGCTCAATACCCCTAACCACATGGTTGGCTTTCCTGGCTTGGCTAGCCTCCATGCTGAGTCCTCTTTTTAACACAAACTGCCTAGGGCCCACCATGAGTTGCCTCCTCCACATAAACCATCAAATATGGTTGGAAGAGCCAACCGCAGATGGAAAAAAGATACTCCTACCATTTGGGAGAGGCCAGGGACTTAGAGGTTATCTCCCATAAGCTTGAATTGAGGCTAGACCTGTCTTCGGCATATCTGAACCAAGTCTGTGGCTCCCCACCTTTTTAAAGATCCATTTATTTATTTTAGAGAGAGAAAGAGAGTGCATGTGAGTGGGGGTAGGGGCAGAAGGGGAGGGAGAGGAAGAGGGAAAGAATCCCAAGCAGACTATGCAGTGAGTGTGGAGCCTGACCTGGGCCTTGCTGTCATGACCCGTGAGATCACAACCCATGAGGTCATGATTGGAGCCAAAACCAGGAGTCGGACACTCAGCAGACTGATCCAGGTGCCCCTGTATGTTGCCCTTTTAAAGAGCTTTCCCTTAAACTTTAAACAGCAACTTTAACTTAGTCTTTTTGACCAGAATTTTGTTACATGGTTACTCTCTCCCTGGGAAGTTGGGATTTTTTTTTCTTTTTTTTTTAAGATGGGTACGTTGCTTCTCTCCTCTACCTACTGAAATATGGGTTTATTAATAATGATGAAAAGAGAAAATAGAGATTGGGTAGACACCCACTTTTCTCTGCTACAGTTGCCTGTTAATAGAGGCAATAGTTGAGATCTGTTATGGAATCATTTTTATAAAAATTAAGCTTAGTAGTTTGTTTATTTTAGAATGGCACATGTTTAAAAATTGCCACTGGAGGTTGACTAACAATGTAGAATTTAAGATAGTTTAATAAATATTTCCATGTTCAGTTTATACATTTATGACTACATAAAAATTTTAATGTTATTTCTGTTGTTAACAGTACAATTTATCAAAAGCATTTTCATACAAACAGTATAGCAATGTGTGGTTTTGATAATGTTCCTTCTTTATTCAGGCTCTCAAGGTATAACATTTCTGTGAGGACATACAGTGGTATATTTAGTTTCATGGTCTTCCTTCTAATAAGAGATAATAAAAGATGCATGTCAGTATCTTAAAAAACAATTTTGTCCTTTTTCTGTGTTTAAGGGTAGAAATTAGACAGCAAGTGTGTAGAGCCGAGAATGTATGTATGTACTTTGGTGGTGAATACATAAAAGCTTACCAGCCGCTTAGTAGAAAAAACATGAACACCCAGAGGAGTTTCAGTCCTTGTTCATCATGGTTCAGCAGTTGGTAGTGTCTTCTTTGGTCCACTTTGTTTTTCATGTCTCATCAAGGAAATGGCAATATTTCAAGGCCAGTTAATGAAGTGGTTCAGCCTAAACAAATAGTTGCTTTATAAAAACCCTACCAAAGACCTAAGATTATATAAGGAAGGAATGTGAGTATTTACAGAAAACTTACCTAAGATTTGGCTTCTCTGAAAAGTAGTCTGTTGGGGCACCTGGCTGGCTCAGTTGGTGGAGCACACAACTCTTGATCTTGGGGTTGTGAGTTTGAGCCCCACGTTGGGTGTAGAGATTACTTAGAAATAAAATCATTAAGAAGAAAGAAAGAAAGAAAGAAAGAAGGAAGGAAAGGAAAGGAAAGGAAAAGGAAAAGGAAAAGGAAAAAAAGGAAAAGGAAAAGAAAAGAAAGAAAAAGAAAAAGAAAGAAAAAGTAGTCTGTTTCTCATTCAGTTCTGTGGTGGTGGTGTGGTAGTTCAGAATTGGAAGCAACAGATCACATTCTGAAGCATTCTTTTTCAGATGTGGTATCATTCAGCCATCAGGCTGAATCCAGCCACAATGCGCTTTGTGTGACCATCAGTACATCAGAGAATAGTATGTGTGTGTGGTTCAAGCTTGTACTTTCTGTTTGACCATAGACTCACTGCTCTTTATTATTTACTTTCAGTTCTTCACACATTACAATGCATGAATGGCCCTCAAATATATTTGATTTTGTGGTTACCACATGAACCATTGCCTCAGAGGAGGTAGTTATTCCAGTGTGCTTTTAATTGGTTAATATCTCTTTTACTACTTAGCATTATATTCTTTAACTTCATCCATGTCATTGCAAATGGCAAGATTTCATTCATTTTTATGGCTGAATATGTATTCCACCCACCCCCCCCACATCATCATTATCTATTTACCTATTGATGGACACTTGAGTTGCTTCATTGGTTGGCTGTTGTAAACGATGCTGCAATAAATATTAGGGTACATGTATCCCTTTGAATTAGTATTTTTGTATTTCTTGAGTAAATATCCAGTAGTGTGATTCCTGGATCATAGGGTAGTTCTATTTTTAACTTTCTCCTTACTGTTTTCCTCAGTGGCTGCACCAGTTTGCATTCCCACCTGCCAGCAGTGCAAGAGGGTTCCTTTTTCTCCACATCCTTGCCAACATCTGTTGTTTCTTGTGGTATTGATTTTAGTTTTTCTGACAGAAGTGAGATGATATCTCATTGTAGTTTTGGTTTGCATTTCCCTGATGATGAGTGACGTTGAGCATCTTTTGATTTGTCTGCTGGCCATCTGTATGTCTTTTTGGAGAAATGTCTGTTCATGTCTTCTGCCCATTTTTAGTGGATTATTTATTTTTTGGGTGTTGAGTTGTATAAGTTCTTTATATATTTTGGATGCTAATCCTTTATCATATATGTCATTTGCCAAGATCTTCTCTCATTCCAAAGATTGCCTTTTTAGTTTTGTTGATTGTTTCCTTCGCCTTGCAGAAACTTTTTATTTTGACATAGTCCCAATAGTTTATTTTTGTTTTTATTTTCCTTGCCTCAGGAGACATATTCTAGAAAAATGTTGCTATGGCCAATGTCAGAGAAATTGCTGCCTGTCTTCTCTTCAAAGATTTTTATGGTTTCAGGTCTCAGATTTGGGTCTTTAATCCATTTTGAGTTTACTTTTGTGTATTTTTGTTTATTTTGTGAAAGAAAGAGGTCCAGTTCATTTTTTTGCTTGTTGCTGTCCATTCTTCCCTATACCATTTGTTGAAGAGATCATCTTTTTCCCATTTTGTATTTATTCCTCTTTTGTTGAAGGTAAATTGACAACAGAACTGTGGGTTTACTTCTGGGTTTCCTTTTCTATCCCATTGAGCTCTTTGTCTCTTTTTATGACAGGACTGTACTGTTGTAATTACTACCGGTTTGTAATATAACTTGAAATCTGGAATTGTATTACCTCCAGTTTTGTTTTTCTTTTTCAAGATTGCTTTGGCTATTCAAGGTCTGTTGTGGTTCCATACAAATTTTAAGATTGTTTGTTCTAGTTCTGTGAAAAATGCTATTGGTATTTTGATAGGGATTACAGTAAATGTATAGATGGCTTTGGGTAGGGTAGACATTTTAACAATATTTGTTCTTCCAACCCATAAGCATGGAATGTCTTTCCTTTTCTTTGTGTCATCTTGAATTTCTTTCATCAGTGTTTTATAGTTTTCAGAGTAAGGTCTTTCACCTGCTGTAGAGTTATTCTTTCCCAAACTGTAAGCCTTATGCTATGTGAAGTTATGTGTAAATCTAGTAAAGTATGAAGCAGTATCTCTCCCCACCAGGAATCTTACCTGTTTGGGGACAGCTATAACCATTGAGTTAATATGAGCATCAGGTCTTGGTATACTAGCTTCCATGTTTTTTCCAGAGAGTAGGTAGGAATCACTAGGAATTACTGGCATAATTCTGCAAATGCCAGTGGGGCGTGAGAGTAAATTACCCTGAATCTTGTAGCTCGTGGCTGGAGAGTAATATTGACTAGAGAAGCGTGGGAGTACTGTGTAGAAGAATCACACTTACTGCTCCTGTTTTTATAATGTAATCTACAGAAAATAAAGCTTTACAGATCTTTTTGACTGGTAGGAAATGTAATGGGACCAAAAATTTAAAAAGGATGAAAAACTCTAGTCTAGATTCAACAGAAGTGAACCAGGACAAAAGCTGCAAACAAACTGATAACCCTAATCTGATGCCAGAGACTAAGCAGGGCCAGTCAGAAGAGCTGTGACATCTGAATCATGGAGAATTATGTTGACTCTACTGTTAGTATCAAAAGGAGCTTTCAGACACAACCTGTCTTGGTGAAAGTGGTCACTTCACCTTAGGAAATGTTGGCACTCACCATGGAGAGAGACCTTGGGTTCAGATTTCAAGCTCTGCTGTCTACTAGTTTGTGACCTTGAGCAAGTTCTTTAATTATCCTCACTTTCAATTCCTCATGTATATAATGGTTTAAATCTGTATCTTCTGGAATGGTTGGGAGGATTCAATTAGATAATCCACATAAAGCACTCAGAGCATGCCTCATACATGGTAAGCAAGCACTAGGGTTAGGAATGAGGAAAATGACAAAGCGGTATATGCTTCGATGAGTGGCACAGGAAAGTACTCTGGGAAAAACAGAGATTACAATGGGTTCTTGAGATCTATGAAGGTTTCAGGACATACATCTGAGAAAAGAGAAAGAAGCAAAACAAGATGTGTAACACCCTTTTATCTACTTGTGCAACTAATTCTTTCCTTAACTGATCAAACATTAAGATGTCTTTTGTGTTCTGTGTTTGATACTATGCTAGGTACTAGAAGTATAAAAACAGTTATGCTTATACCTACCCTTATAGGAGTTAACAGTCCGGTGGGGGAGGCAGTCAAGAAAGCGGAGAATGGTGATACCATGGTAAGTGCTGGGACAGAATTCTGAGCCAAGTGTTAAGGGAGCAGAATGGAGCAGCCGGCTTTGCCTAGGGGCAACGAATAGGAGGATATATTTAGGCTGAGGCAGTGCCAAGCTTAAAGACAGAGTTGTGAAAGGTCTTGCCATGGTCAGGTTGTGGGAAGTGCAGTATGACTCATGGGAGTGCTCTAGACTATAAACTGTCCACAAGGAGTGTGTCTGGATTTTGCTCACTGCTGTAATCTTAGCATTCAGCACCAGGACTGCCCTTTAGCTGATGCTAGAAAACACTTGCTGAGGGAATTAATGGAGTGTGTGGGTATTACAGAGTGATGGGTATTATGTCTAGTGCTTTCTTATGTTCTTTCCATCTAAGTCTGACTACTTTGGTGATGCAGTTCTCGTTTTTACCATTGAGGAAAAAGGAGGTGCAGAGAGATTAAGAGACACACAGTTACTAAATAGCAGAATCAGTTTTGAACCCATAAAATAGAAGACTCTAAAAGAGAAATGAAAGGGATAGGGCATTCTGTCTTTTAAAGATCCTTTGGAAGGAAGAACTCTTTCTCTGTATTTTTCTCATTGTTCGCCATTAAAGGTAATAAAAGGCTAAAGAAGTAAAAGCAGTCCTATCCCTTTCCTCTGCTTTATACTATTCATTGCATGGAAATGAAGTTTATAAACTAGGTATTACTTGTTTTTTTTTTTTTTAAGATTTTATTTATTTATTTGACAGAGGTCACAAGTAGGCAGAGAGGCAGGCAGAGAGAGAAGGGGAAGCAGGCTACCCACTGAGCAGAGAGCCCGATGTGGGGCTCGATCCCAGGACCCTGGGATCATGACCTGAGCTGAAGGCAGAGGCTATAACCCACTGAGCCACCCAGGCACCCTGGTATTACTCGGTTTTTATCAGGAAACATGTATAAACCTTACAAGTGGTAGAGAAGATCTAAATAGTACTTTATAGAATCAGTAATAGAAAAGTTCTAAAACACCTAACTTCAAGCCATTCCTTATAAGATGGGCCTTTACAGTCTATCCTTTTTTTAAAAAAAAAATTCATTCATTCATTCATTTATTTTAGAGAGCAAGCACGAGTGAGGGAGGTCAGAGGGAGAAGGAAGGGGAGAGGCAGACTCCCTGATAAGCATGGAGCCCAACTTGGGGCTCAATTCCAGAAGTCTGAGATCATGACTTGAGCCAAAGTCACTCAACTAACTGAGCCACCCAGGTGCCCCTGCACAGTCTATCCTAAAGTGGCCTGGGCTTCAGCCATTCTCTGCTGCTGCGTGATTTCTACCGGAGGCTGAGGACATCAGCCCTGTTTTTGGATCAGTGGAAGACTTGTACTGAAGTTATTGCTTATAATTAATCTTTCTTATTATTCCTGTGAAATTAACATCCTACATCATTTTGAGGTGACCTGAAAAGACAAGGAGGATTATGACCCAATTTCCCCTGTGTGATCAAGCAGGACCGAATTTAGAGCTTCTGAACTGAGGATTATGTCTTAATATCTGACTTGAGGAGCCACTCAGTGATGATTACATTTTCATGTATTTAGCAACCGTTTGACATGGGGGAGGTTGTGTGTGTTTAGGGCAACTTGAATTTTATGTTGTTTTACAGAACTGTATGTGTAATTTTTAAAAAGATTTTATTTATTTATTTGAGATAGAGAGAGGGAGTATGATTGGGGGGAGGAGCAGATGGGGAAGGAGAGGTAGAATCTTAAGCTTATTCCATGCTGAGTTTAGAGCCCAATGCAGGGCTTGATCTCATGACCCTGAGATTATGACCGGAGCTGAAACCAGGAGTCAGATGCTTAACCCACTGAGCCACCCAGGTGCCCTGTATGTATGTATAATTTCAGTAATTACAAGACATGTGTGGTATAATTTATCAGTCAAGTCTGCTGATTATTATTTGTATAACATAGCAAATACTGGATCATGGTCTGTGCTCTTTTGTAGAAGTGAAATAATTCGTAACATTCATACTTTACACTTTGTTAAAATCAAAACAAGGCTTTAACTGATGGCTTGTAATGAGGTTATTTCTGAAAGCTCATTTACCACCACCACTTGAATTCTTGTGTTGCTTGTTTTTTTCTGAATGAATCTTCTCTTCAAAAAATGTATATGTCTGTGTATGTGTACACATGAACACATACAATTTCTTTTTAAAGGATTTAAGTTCCAGTGCTAGATTGATCTAGATTTGAGTCTCACCCCTCCCGCATATTAATTTATGGTCTTGAAAAATTACCCCAACTTCCTAAGCCTCAGTTTCATCTGTAAAGCAGGGATAATAGTAATGCCTGCTGGGATTGTTGTGGGAATTAAATAAGGTGGTAAAGTGCTTGGCACATAGTAAGTATTCAAGATTAGCTTCTGCTGTTTTTACTAATATGATGTTACATCATGAACATGGTTAACAGTGGTAATGGGTATTGGTGTTGGTCTGTATTTCTACTTTCATATGTGTGTTAGACTACTTCTAGTCACATGATTTTCACAATTTTTATATGACGTAAATAATAGCTGTGATGGAATTGAAAAGAAATCTTTTTAGAAGTATGAAGTATCAGACTTGTCTTTTTCTGCCTTTTTCCCCCTTTTTTCCTGGTTGCTGAATATCGTGGAATATTTGATTCCTAAAACTTGACTTTGCAGTGATTTATTATTTTAGTGATTATACATATTTGAGTATATCATAAAGTCAAATGATGTTCTCTAAAAATCACTCCTAATGATTGTCTGATATAATCAAGACTGCAAATCAGGTATTAGTCTCATTCACTTATTAATTGATTTGTTCACTGAGTAACTTTATTGAGCAACTTTTATGGGCCAGGCTTTCTGTGGTTTCTAAGACAGTGTAGATGAAAAGGGTTCATACCCTTGACTCGTGTAGCCTAGGAAAGCCAAGTCTGTGTGTGGATAGATTGAGTGTATTATGATACAGATTATAAGAGAGATCTCAGTCAGTATGTGGTATACAAGAGAAGTAGTCTCAGCTCTGCTTGGGTGAGTCAGGGAAGAGTTCACAAGGAAGAGGATGTCTGAGGTGAGAATTAACTGGCTGAGCAGGGTAAGAGAAGGAAATGCAGTAGAGAACTGGCTTATATAATGATTCAGCTGTCAGTGCCTTAGCTTGGCTTGTGCAAGGAGCCTTCACAAGTAAAATCGGTGTGCTCCTTCCTTTCCTCACTCCCCACCCTTGCTGATCACGTGATCTTCATGGGTCAGTGCTTGTCCCCCTGTTAAATGGGAAGAAAGTAATAAAGTTTATTCTTGTTAGAATAAATATGCGAAGTGAAAAACTTCAGAAAATATGTCATATCAAAATGGTACAAGAGGATATTTAATTGGTTAAGTAAGGTAATGTAATAGAATTTTAACAAGTAATACTAGAGATATTTGAGTACTTATTGTATGCCAGGTACAGTGCTAGGATGGCAGTGCATATTAACTTTTACAATGAGTGAACTGAAAAAATACTATCTTGGCTGAATATAAAACAGTATAAGCTTGCAAAGTAGAAGTCTAGTTTTATAAAGTACAAATAGTATGTGCTCAAACTTCTATCAGAGAGTCAAAAGGGCAGTAGTTGCAAATAATATTTTGGTAGTTGCTGCCAAAAATCTTTTTGGAATATAAATAAAAAACAACCCTGCAGCTGGCCTGTTTTAAGATTCTGCAAGTTCTCTACTTTCTTGAGCATTATATGGACAGGTAAGGCTTCACCATGTTTATTCCTGTCAGGTTATTGGTACTGCTCAGAGTAAAGCCTGTCTTCTCTCTATTCTCCGGGGTATTATTGTAGCAGATGGCTTTTGATAAAACATGCAGGTAAAGAAATTTTTACTCTATTTTAGTGGAACATACTGTAATTGTAATTACTGGACAGTGTTTAAATTGGTATTTTTCTTATGATTGAGTACCATTTAGAGAATATTTCATTGAAAAGTCAAGGAATGGGGGCGCCTGCATGGCTCACTGGGTTAAAGCCTCTGCCTTCAGCTCAGGTCATGGGATTGAGCCCCGCAGCTCAGGTCATGATCCCAGGGTCGTGGGATTGAGTCCCGCATCGGGCTCTCTGTTTTGCGGAGAGCCTGCTTCCTCCTCTCTCTCTGCCTGCCTCTCTGCCTACTTGTGATCTCTGTCTGTCAAATAAATAAATAAAATCTTAAAAAAAAAAAAAAAAGAAAAGTCAAGTCAAGTAATGGTATCAGTTACAGATTTCTTTTATTTGATAAGGTTTCACAACTAAGTTAAACCCTGTACATCATTTAACCAGGTAGTTGTTTGCTTTTTCTTTACATGATTTATTTTTTTAAAATTCAATGTGGTATGTTAGGGAACACTCAACACTAGATTTCATCGAGAGGCAGGGCGCTGTTTAATTACACGGCTGCTCTGTTCTCTGTCATCACCTTGTCTAGTTGAAGGAAATGAGCTTTTTGATAGAATGGGGTTGTTCCAGCTGGGTCTGTATCATTGGTATGTATAAAAGCCACAGGCTCTTGTACTGAATGGTATATTACTGATATAGCCATAAAATTTACAAAAATTACTCCAGAAAATTTATAATTTTTAAAATGTACTAACCCACAAAATAAGATGGGCAAACAGAATAAACAATATTCACTGTATTGTAATGTAAGTGCCTTGAACAGGTAGATGCCAGAAGATTTTTTTTTTTAAGATTTTATTTATTTATTTGACAGACAAAGATCACAAGTAGGCAGAGAGGCAGGCAGAGAGAGAGGAGGAGGCAGGCTCCCCGCTGAGCAGAGAGCCCGATGTGGGGCTCCACCCAGGACCCTGGTATCATGACCTGAGCAGAGGCTTTAACCCACTGAGCCACCCAGGCGCCCCCAGAAGATCTTTGTTAAAGAAAGGAAATCAAGAATTATTGAAAAAGATTCTTTAAATGTACATTATTTTCTCTTTTCTTGTGTAGTAAATGCAGTGGTTTCTGACCACATAATTATACCTTGCTTATTATTACTTTTTCACAGCATCATTTTTATCACTTTCTTTCATCCTCCAGGGTCTTTCATTTTCTATGATATCTGTATTGACACTTGCATGTATCAAAACTACAATTTATATGTGAATCTGAGATGCACTCAAAGTCTTTCCCCCAGCATTGATATGTTTCTGTAAAAATTTTAAAATGTATTCGTGCTTTTATGTACTTAAGTGACAATGTTCTATTTCTAGTAACAGATAATGTTTTGTCTTTGTTATCCTTTAAACATCGTAAATAGTTTCCAGGTAAATTAAGGAGCAGGTGATTTTCTGATGTTACCTTTATTTTCATGTCATGGTAACTAGCGAAGAAGTACACTGTTTTGAGGGAAGTTTTTGGGTTAACTGAACATAGATCATTCAGTGGCATAAAAGTTGTATTATTACAGCTTTAAATTTAAGGATGAGAGGAAAACTGATACTTTTCCTAAATCACGCAAATTTTCAAGAGACTGGGATTATAGTATTACTCCTGGATCCCAATTTCATAATAACTTTTTAAAATAATAACTTTGTTAATCTTATCTGCATATGTTTCTAGAGCATATTTCTATTTTATTGGGTAATATGGTATAATGAGATTTCCCCAGGGTTTTTGTATTGACTTCCTTTTTCATTCGAATTTATGTTTACTTCTGTTTTCCTTTAATTAGTATCAGGGTTTTAAAAAAAGTGTGTGACATCTCTCTGATATGAGGAATTTGAGAGGCAGGGTGGAGGGTTGTAGGGGGTAGGGAAGAAAAAAAGAAACAAGGTGGGATTGGGGGTGAGACAAACGGTAAGAGACTCTTAATCTCACAAAACAAACTGAGGGTTGCTGGGTGGAGAGGGGGTATGGAGAGGGTGGTTGGATTATGGACATTGGGAGGGTATGTGCTATGGTGAGTGCTGTGAAGTGTGTAAGACTGATGATTCACAGACCTGTACCCCTGGGGCAAATAATACATTATATCTTAATTTAAAAAAAGTGTGAGACAATAGATATGAGACAGGAACCAACCCCCCCACCCCCATATTATACATTTCTTGTCATATTTTTGTAACAGTTAACAGTTTCATGTTGTAGGTTCTTGTTTGATAACTTTATGAATTTCTCAGTATCTTTATCCTTTTGTGTTTTGTTATAGTTTATATTTGTGTCTCTATCATTTCTTCCATCTGTTACCTGCCTCCTTTTCTTAACTGTCCATAATGTAGCTCTAAAAGGTGCTTTTCATTATTTGGAATTTTATATTTGCTGGGTTTCATTTTCCTTGTGATTTTCTCAGTTTAGGCTGCTTGTTAGTTGCATGGCTTTTAGTTGATTTTTTAAACTGACAAGACAACAGACTATGTCATCATAGAGAAACTGTCACTTTGTTTCTCCAAACGAAATATGCTTTGTATCCCCAGAGCCTGGCACTAGCCTTGAGTATAAATATTTGTTGAGTGACTATATGAGTTGAAGTATAGATCAGTGCTCCATGATTTAAAAAATAGGGGTTAATTGATTATGGTATTATAATTAAAGAATTATATTAGAGGTTAAGAATGTTTGTTTTGGGGGCACCTGGGTGGCTCATTTGTTAAGCACCTGCCTTCGGCTCAGGTCATGATTCCAGGGTTCTGGGATTTAGCCCCACATTGGGCTCCCTGCTTGGCAGGAAGCCTGCTTCTCCCTCTTCTGCTCCTCCGCTTGTGTTCCCTCTCCCACTCTCTCTCTGTCAAATAAATAAATAATCTTAAAAAAAAAAAAAAAAA
>ML100795.1:0-99106 GCA_003697995.1 Taxidea taxus jeffersonii | reverse complement strand
GGACTCGATCCCAGGACGCTGGGATCATGACCTGAGCTGAAGGCAGCTGCTTAACCAACTGAGCCTCCCAGGCGTCCCTTGTTTTGTTTTTTATTAGAATGCTTCAAGTTATAGACCAGAGCTGATTAACTGAGGTCTCACTTTTCATCACATTTAATGAGTAGCTCTTAGGGACCAGATACAAGACTAGTCATTGAAAAGTTGTCATCATAATTTATTCAATATTTTCATTATAAGTTAAATAATTACTCTTTTAAGCTTATGGAGTAGATATGCAATTGTTAATATGCATACACAAAGACCCCAAAATATGACACAGAATATATCTCATATTGCAAACTCATATCCTAGTTTCTAATTCCTTCTCCCATTAATAGAAAAAAAATAAATGAAAAGCCAAAGGACCATTGAGAAAAATGAAAGATTATTGTAGGCCTTAGAAAAATTCAGTTTCCCTGAGAAATTCTTGAGCTTCTTCTAGAAGATACTAGATAAATACTGTGTTGGAGATATGACTGATACTGCAAATTTTTTCAGACTTTAAAGCTTTATTCCATAAATTGGCTTTTGATTTAATTAATATATTCATTCCACAGACTGTTTCAAAATAAGTATTGTAATTAATTCAATATGTTGCTATTTAAAAAGAATAATTACACCATAGCTATTTATTATGATTCTCATTTGGTTGTTTTTTTTCTATTAAATCTTTACTTTTTCTAGATTCACAATTTTGTCAGTAATGCTTCTATTAAGAATACAGTAGGTTCATTGGGGAGGGGGTGTGCTATGGTGAGTGCTGTGAAGTGTATAAACCTGGCGATTCACAGACCTGTACGCCTGGGGCTAATAATACATTGTATGTTAATAAGACATAAAAAGTTAAAAAAAAGAATACAATAGGTTCTACTTTTTTTTACATACAAACTTTTATTCCTAACGAATGATGAATAGAATAGGTAAAAGTTGCTCAAAACTTTTAAAATTATGGAATATTATGGGTATGCATACTTGAGAGCTTCACTTATTAATACTGTCAGAATAATTCAATCACTTCTACCCTTTAAGAGCTGATCCCTGACATGTTTATGAAAGACTTAATCTTTTAATAGATGACTAATTTTCTGAAGACAGCATTATGAAGCCTTAACCTTGATACCTGCAAAAATGATGTGAAAAGGAGCAATTCCATTTAACTCTTTAAAACTTCAGTTCTTGTTTGAAAAAGTATAATGGCAATTTTTAATTGAAAACTTAAAAAAAAAAAAAAGAACGCTTATCTTAATTTTTCTACTCATCTGTCTATTTGGTACTTAGATACCCTGGGTAAGGTTCTGTCTCTTCATACAGATTATGTAATTGAAGGCTGTAGCTTTCCTACTTTACTTTCTACAGACTTCAGACCTTTGAAGAGTTTCAAAGGTCACATTTTTGCAGGGATGATTTAGGTATGTTTACAAGATTTCTTTCTTATTTAGTCCTACAGAGCTAATCATTCAGTCAAAAGGGAAAATGATCTTTTTTAAAAAAGTTTTTATTTATTTATTTGACAGACAGATCACAAGTAGGCAGAGAGGCAGGCAGAGGGAGAGAGAGAGGAGGAAGCAGGCTCTCCGCTGAGCAGAGAGCCCGATGCGGGGCTCATCCCAGGACCCTGGGATCATGACCTGAGCCGAAGGCAGAGGCTTAACCCACTGAGCCACCCAGGCGCCCCAGGAAAATGATCTTTATTACATTTAAAAATTACTATTTAAAATCAAGATTTTCTGAGTTAAAAAACAAACAAAGTATAGGAGAATTTAATGAAGGATTGAAGGGATTCCCCTAGATAATCTGTACACTTTTCCTGCTGGGATTGGTGATACATCTCTTGTTATTGACCTATAGTTTTTCCAACTTATTTTTACTGTGAAAATACACTTTCCCATTGAAAATAGATTGAGCTGGATCCTTGGGAAAAGATGATCCTTAGTAGTACCAAGAGGAGAATCACTGTTTGTCCCAGTGGCACAGTGTAGTCTTGCATTAAGTGCTCTGGGACTAATTAATCAGGAAATGACTCTAATTAAAAAAGGAAACTGCTCATCAGCTGCCTGCACAGGCTGTTTTACAAAAAGAAACTGTGGAGTTAGCTACTTGCTGTCCAGCTTCTAGCAGCATTCTTTCACTGCCTATGTGCTAGTTGAAAGGAGTGATATGAAAGATTTCTAGCCAACTTTATTTTGTAGTGATAAACTTTGATATTTAATGGACTTCTTTTTAGACATAAATTTACATAATAGCAATAATTTTGGAGTTAAAATATTTTGGTTGATCTGCCAAGTTTTTTATTTTATTTATTTATTTATTTTTAAGATTTTATTTATTTATTTGACAGAGATCACAAGTAGGCAGAGAGGCAGGCAGAGAGAGAGGAAGGGAAGCAGGCTCCCTGCTGAGCAGAGAGCCTGATGCTGGGCTCAATCCCAGGACCCTGGGATCACGACCCTAGCCAAAGGGAGAGGCTTTAACTCACTGAGCCACCCAGGTGCCCCAATCTTACCATGTATTTTAAATCTTGGAACAAACCATGCTACTTAAAAATAATCTTAGTAGACAACATTTGGGTATGTATGCAGACATATATAAATATAAACATATATACATATATATATCATATGAGATCAAAATCAACATAAATAACAACTATTAGTGAATTTATCTATTTAATTAATATTGGCATTCGTGTAACAGTTTCTTTGGTTTAACTGAAGTCTTCTTAGAGAATATATAATATAAAAGAGACTGTTTTAATTTCATAAGGGTATGTGTATT
Organism: Taxidea taxus jeffersonii; assembly: GCA_003697995.1. Taxonomy (NCBI): domain Eukaryota; kingdom Metazoa; phylum Chordata; class Mammalia; order Carnivora; family Mustelidae; genus Taxidea; species Taxidea taxus. The sequence goes on along the minus strand of ML100795.1, from coordinate 96,292 downwards.
ATGTATATATTCTATGTCTTGTTTCCCAGGCCTGTTTGTGTTTGTATGATGAATATTATATCCAACACTTCAGATATTTCTTAATTTACCAAATAGTAATTGATTACAAATTACTAGTAAGAATTTTATCATTGTTCTTAATGTTGCTTTTGTTAATTTGTAACTTGTTAATTTACTTCCTATCTTTTGATATGTTTTAATGCATATACAGAGGTTTATTAGTTTCTCAAATAAACTAATTAAAATGGAACCAATTAGTTTTCTCAAAGAAACATCTAAAATGGGCAAGCAGTAGGACAAGTGAGGAAGATAACTGAAGATAACTGAAAAGTTCCCGTCAGTAGAATTGGAATTCTACTGGAATTGTAGCTGAGTCTTCTTTGCATCTTTCCCACCCTTCCCGCACATGTTGCCACATCGTAGATTTTCATTTTTATATTCTGAGTCTTTACTTGTATGAAGATGATTTGAATTGTGGCTCTTCGGAGATCAGTTTATTATGTTGTTATTTCAAATCAGTTATACTTCAGGATGCTAAATCTTGTACAAATGATTGCTGACACAGCACAATCTAATGTTCACAAACTTCATGGCATGCTTAGCTATGGCAGGCATAAGTCTTATGAATGATGTAGTAATTACATTTTAAATGTAGATGTATTTCTTTGAATTGTATTTCTGTTGAATTAAGAAAAAGTTTGTTAACCCAGATTTGCCACTAACATATTATTTGATGCATCTGGTAAGAGCAAGAGAGTATATTGAACAAGAACAGTATTAAAGCAGGTGCCATAGTTTTTATTCAGGTTTTAGATTTCTGGGATTCTTTTTGATTAGGGTTTCTGTTGAACTTGAGGTATGTGGATTTGCATTAATTTGTGTAACTCAGTTACTCAGATGTTCACTTTAAGTATTGTCATAGGTTTATTTAATACATTAACTTTGAGAATTGAGAATTGATTTAGAAACATTAGTTTATCTTTTTGACTTAACTGTGGATTAGATTGATTTCAAACCATAGTATTACAGTTAATGTAGAAATCTAAAAGTTTAAATACTCAGCCCAAGGTCAAATAGAAGAGGTATATCAGAATGGAAATAGAAACTAGAGTTACCTGTAATTCATTTATGGTTTTTAACTCTCTTTTTAATGTTGTCCATTGAACTTGCTTGGAGCATAAAATAATAGAGAGTATTTCTTCTTTATATTGTGATAAAACCACATGATTATCACAGTTTTCATGAATAAACAGTACCACCAGAGACTAAAAACTAAGAGGCAACTTCCCGGCTTTCCAGAAGTGGTCTTTCCAGGACTGAGAACTCGTGCTTGTGGTCAGGGCTGCTCACTGCACTCTTGGTAAAAGCTGTGCATCACTCCAGACTGATGTTGAACTCATCCACATTAGAAACTTGAATCATTTACCTTTCATAGGTAGCATGATGTTTAGATTAAGTAAGGTAAGGTATTATTCTGCTGATACTGTTTTGTTTCGCTTTTCTTTGGAACGGGGCGGCAAACTTTTTTTTTTTTTTTTGAGGTAAACTTTTAATTGCTTTTATCATCAGATTAAGTCATGCAGTTACAAAGTAGTTAGAAATTTCTGAAAGACCATTTTTATTAAAGCTCATTCTTACATACATAATATCTAGTACTTTATTGGGACACTCCTGTTCAAAAGGTCCTGGCCAAGTAAGTCCCAAACAAAACACTCAACCCAAGGTTGTTTTCAGCCCTCTGTTAATGAAGCTGTGTGTAGAATACGAGCCTCTAAGAAAGGACACAAAGGGTGAGTCGGGGCTTTTGGCAAGGCTCAGAACTGCCAACTAGACTCCAAAATGGGAGCCCAAGTGGTTTTTTTCTGGGGCACTTTACTTGAATTATTGCTTAGGCAACACGATAGATCTTTAAAAGAGAAGAACAATTAATTAACATGATAAGGAGGTTATTACACTCTTTAGACTGTATGTCATAGTTGTGGTTAGTAAATTGTTTTTTTTTTTTAAGATTTTATTTATTTATTTGACAGAGAAATCACAAGGAGGCAGAGAGGAGGCAGAGAGGGGGAAGCAGGCTCCCTGCTGAGCAGAGAGCCCAGTGCAGGGCTTCATCCATCCCAGGACCCTGAGACCATGACTTGAGTCAAGGCAGAGGCTTAACCCACTGAGCCACCCAGGTGTCCCTGCGGTTAGTAAATTCTGACAGTCTTAACAAAAATAGTCTCCAGCATTTGCAAGTATGAAGATCACTTAATTTTCCATCAGGATTTTTGCTGTACAATAATACATGATAGATGAGCTACAAATGATACCGTTTTATATTATAAAAATATAAGCTTTTTTCATTTATTATGTTTATAGGCATTTACTCTTTGCACTCATATTGTTAATGGAACTCTATATAGAGTGATTTTATTACCATATAAGAGGAAAGATTCTCTTGGTGCTAAATTTTATTCAATTTGTACCAAATTCAATAGTGTCCTAAGTCATTGACAATTCTTTAATACAGGGGTCCTCTGGTAGCATATTAATACTTCATGAAAATGGTTACAAATTAAATAATGACTTTGTTTTTTTATTCTGGAGATAGAGATGTTCTCTGAGAAAGCCTATAACAGTGAAACCTCTTCGAAAAACAAAAGAAACCCATGTTTATCTTAGTAATTTTAAGGGCTCTCCAAGGATTCCATGTTCCTCCAAGGGCACTCCAGAGAGAATTTAAGGAGGGCTTGGTCCAGTAAAAATATGGCATCAGATCTAAATGTCAACATTATGTCACTTTGACTTGATTAGAGTGTAAACTTGGAATATGATCTCAAGTGCCAATTCAATACCTCTCTGCAAGTCTCAATTTAATCATGAAAGCAGGGTCAATACTTGATAATTTGTTGTTGGTTTGTTTACATTCAGAGTTAATTTCACTATTGACTGATTCAGTAGATCTGGGATGGAGCTTGCAGTTCTCATTTCTAACAACCCATCTGTTAATGCCAGTACCTCTAGTAGTCTTTTACAAAACAATTTGAGTAGCAAGGATCTAGGTCTTAGGCCTTAAACCCTAAAATGTTTCTGAAATAGTTTTTTCTTAAATGATTGTTGTCTCAGCAAATGCATGTAATTATTTATGGCTTATTTTAGTTTAGGAAGAAATAGCTAAAAAGTCACAATGTAATTTATTACTTAGTATAAAATAGTTCTAAAATTTTTCTACAATCATGGGTAAGAGAGATCATAGCTGAACACTCTTACTGTTATGGACAGATAAGACAGTATAGTGTGTGTGTGTGTGTGTGTTTTAAAGAGAAGGAGAGAGAGAGCATGGAGGTGGGGGGCAGAGGGAGAGAGAGAGAGAGAATCTTAAGGTGACACCATGCCCAACACAGGGCTCTATCTCACAACCTGGTGATCATGACCTGAGCTGAAATCAAAAGTCAGATGCTTAAATGACTCTGCCACCCATGTGCCCCAAGACAGTATAGTTTAATTTTTGTGTATGGTGTGAGAAAGTGGTACACTTTCATTCTTCTGCATGTGGCTGTCCAATTTTCCCAACACTATTTGTTGAATAGACTGTCTTTTTTTTTTTTTTTTTGCTCTTTCCTGCTTCATTGAAGATTAGTTGATCATAGAGTTGAAGGTCCATTTCTGGATTTCCTATTCTGTTCCATTGATCTATGTGTCCGTTTTTGTGCCAGTATTATACTATCTTGATGATGACAGCTTTGTAATAGAGCTTGAAGTTTGGAATTATGATGCCTTAAGCTTTGGTTTTCTTTCTTTCTTTTTTTGTAAATCAGATTTTTAAAAATTTATTTTTAATTAAATTTAATTTTTTTTCAGTGTTCCAAAATTCGTTGTTTATGTACCACACCCAGTGATCCATTCCTTTGGCTATTTGGGATCTTTTCTGGTTCCATACAAATTTTAGGATTGTTTGTTCCAGCTCTATGAAAAATTCTGATGGTACTTTGATAGGGATTGTGACAATATAGTTTAAAAACTAAAATAGATATGGGGCACCTGGGTGGCTGAGTCAGTTAAGTGCCCAACTCTTGATTTTGGCTCAGGTCATGATCTCGGGGGTATGAGATGGAGCCCCTGCTTTGGGGTCTGTGTTGGTCATGGTGCCTGCTTAAGATTCTCTCTCTCCCTTTCTGTCTGCCCCTCCTCTACCTCCCTCCTACCCCATGTGCATGCGTGCATGTGCACTCTCTCTCTCTAAAAAAATAAAGTATATTTTAAAATAAAACTAAAATAGTTATAGTTTCTTAGCAAAGGAATACTGTGTAAATAAATATAAAATGAGAATCATGACAGTGGATTATACATAGTTGCCTTATAAAGTTTAAGTTCTTAATTTGTGCTTTATGTAACATATAAATCATCTGATATTTGGCTTTTACTTGATGGAAAAGAAGGAAGGAAAGTTAGAGAAACAAAGAAGTAGATATTTCTTCTAAATGATTTTTCTCTCCTGAGTTTTGGCTGTCTACTTTCATTTTTGATTCAGGCTTTTTCTTTAATTCTCAAAATGTATGGAGCCTTTTAGGTTTTCCATTTGAGCCCAAGGAATAAGAATTAAATTTTACTTCCATTAATCTTCATTCCTATACTACTTGACCCATCACATTTAAAACCTTAATACATTTTATTTCCCAGGAAGACAAGTCCTATTCCCCATTGCTTCTGTCGGGTTAAATTGAGAGAAGAGTTCTTTAGTGAAAGACAACCACATTAATTTAAAATATTCTGTCATGGAGATAGTAGCTTAACAGAATTTAAGGTTACTGGAGGGCTATTTTTTTTCTTTTTGGAAATGGGTAAAGATGTAGCCAGAAATATATTGTGACAAATAGTCCTCTAGGAAACCTGCCTAGTGCCTTTGCTGTGGAAATGAAATGACATATACTAAATGCCTAAACTAAAAGAGCCACTTTATTTGTATTCCTTTTTAGATATCACTAAGTTTATGAGTTTATGAGTTTATGAGTTTAGACATATTTGTTGTTCATGACATATTTGATTACTGACATAGACATAATTATATGAATCTTGAAGAACATAATATATATTATACTAATTACTGATTTGTGAGAGTTTTTTATTTTATTTACTTATTTTTATTTATTTTTTTCCAAGATTTTATTTATTTATTTTCACACAGAGTTAGAGAGATCACAAGTAGGCAAAGAGGCAGGCAGAGAGAGAGGGGAAAGCAGGCTCCCCGCTGAGCAGAGAGCCCAATGTAGGGCTCTGTCCCAGGACCCTGAGATCAAGAACTGAGCCCCTATTTATTTTTTTGTTAGAGTGCTTTCTAAATGGCACTCATCCTTCAGAACATGTTTAGTATTATTCTAAATGCTCAAGAGGATTTATAAACTGGCTTAATTTTTATTTCTCATATGCCTTTCATCTCTCCTTTTTGTGCTACTTAGTTGTATTTGAATATCCACTGTGGATTCAGGTTTTGTTGGGCCGGAAGCATAGTTTTGGGGTGGCAGAGTTCTTTAAGGAAAGAACCTTTTTTTTTTGCAAATTTTGCAGAAACATATAATGATGTGAACATATTTCTAGGGACTTTTCTAGGACAGAATGAAGTTTAAGCTTGACTTTATTTTCTCCCAGTATCACAAACTGAAAAAATATTTTGTACTTTTTTCCTGTTTGAGTGTAGTATAGTAAAGTTGGAAAGAGCGTCAGTTTTCTGTTACAGCTAGGATTCAGACATGGGCATTCTCCATCTTCTTTGCCATTGCTGGAGTCCAAGGCATGTGTTTTTCCAGTGTGACAACAATAGCTTCTAAATGGTCTTCCCACTTCAATTTTTTCACCTCCTCACCCCCTTTTGCTCCAGCCTATTCTCTACAATGCAGCCAGAGGACTCTTTTAAAAAGCTTTTCAGTGATATATTTAGGAAAATCCAGATATTTATCACTATTTTTTTCATGCACTTTTATTCCTGAAGATTCAAGTTTCTCTCTGGTATCATTTCTCTTGAGCCTGAAATAATTTCTCTAGCATTCCATATGGCACAGGTCTGTTGATAACATAGCTTTCCTTTATCTGAGAATGTCTTTATTTTTCCTGCATTCTTGAAGGGTATTTTCCCTGGGTATACACGATTGGGTTGATGGTGTTCTCTTTCAGCATTTTGAAAATGTTCCTTTGGCTTCTCTCATTCTTGATGCAAGTGCATAGTTGCTCCAGAGTCCATTTCATGGACATGTGACCTGTGCAGTTACATAGGACTCCACACTTATTACAAAGGCTGTGTGCTTGGTTAAAATTTCTGCTGTATTTGCCTTGAAATTCTTAATAGTTTTGAACAATGGGGCCTGCGTTTTTATTTTGCAGTGATACTCAAAAATTATTTGGCTTGTCCTGCATCATTTGGATCATTGCTCTCCAGTATGTAAAATGTTGTTTTTCTTTGGCTGCTTTCAAGATTTTCTTTTTCACTTTGATTTTTGATAGTTTGATAATGATATGCCTAAGCATGGTTTTCTTCATATTAGTCCTCCTTGGGACCACAGACTTTCTTAAATCTGTGAATTGATGTCTTTCACCAACTTTGGAAAGATTTGGGACCTTCTTCAAATATGTCTTACTTCCCAATTCTCTTCTACTCCCAGGATTTTGTCTGTTGATAATTGTCCCCTCAGATCTCTGGGGCTTTCTCATTTTTATTTTTTGACCAGCTGTTTTTCTTTCTTTTGTAGGTAGGATAATTTTTGTTGATCTTTCTTCAAGTTCAATTAGTCTTTCTTTTTTCATCTCTATTCTATTTTAAGTCCATGCTGTGGATTTTTAATGTTATGTTTGTATTCTAAAATGTTCCTTTGGATCTTTTTTATATTTTCATTTTCTCTCCTGAAATTTACTCTACTTTTTACTCTGTGCAGGTATAGTTTTCTTTACTTCACTGAGCATAGCTTCATAGCTGCTTCAGAGTCCATGTCTGACAATTTCAACATTTGGATCATCTTAAGGTTGGCTTTTGTTGATTGTCTTTTCCTTTGTAAATAGGTTACAGTTTCCTGGTACTTGTTTGCCAAATAATTTTGGAGCTCTTTCCTGGAAATTGTGAATATTATGAGAGTATTGACTTTTTGTTTAGCAAGTACCTAACTTGATTTTATTCAGATTATAAACTCTGTTTTGCCTTGGTGACTAGCAGACCCATTCTTGGTTGAGCCCATTGAACTTGAGCCTACCAGCTTATAGTCTGTCACATGTATACTTGGGTTGGGGGACTCAGAAGCTTGGAAGGTGTTATACACAGAATTTAGGGTTTTCAGTCTCTGGCTCTTTCTTCTCCTTTATTTCCTTCTTCACTCCAGCAACTGTGATTATGCTGGGCCCTGACCTTGCCTTCTCGGTCAGGAAAGACAGTACACTTTCTATTGGAAAGTCAGCCGCCTTGCATTACATTGTGACTGTGGCCCACCCTCAGGTCAAAGCTGCAAAAAATGCATACTTACCGCATATTCCTATTCTCCAAATTGGATTACCTCTCCCAAATAATCCTGCTTTTTTTCCCTCTCTCCAGAGACCTCAGGGAGTTGTTTCTTTGTATTTAGTCTGGAGATTAAAGTTGGTTAGGGCTCATGCTGTCCTAACTAGAAGTACACCTTTCTTTGTGTGTCAGCTTTTAGTACTTTTGAAGGGAAGGAAGAGTGATTTGTATGAAGGCTTTGTATCATACTGCTTGGAGAATGTAGAAATTTGATAATGCCTTTAGTGGTATATAATAAAATAGCTAATCCTTTTGAATATTTATTATTGAGTGTGTGAACTCATTTAGTTATTGCTGTTTATATTATTTATAATTATTTAAGTGCCATTATTGAAGCATAAAGATTTTAAGTAACTTACCCAAAGTTATAGTAAACAAAGGAGTTACCTGGTTTAAGAGCACATATTTTGGATTACTTTTCATAAGAAAAAGAGAGCACGCTGTGTGATTCAATGTCAGGTGAAGGTCTACTTCCTGGTTTATAAAGGATGCCTTCTTGGTTTGTCCTCACATGGTGGAGAAAGCAAAACAGCATTTTGTTTTTGTTTTTGTTTTTTTTCTTTCTTTCTTTTTTTTTAAAAGATTTTACTTATTTATTTGACGGAGAGAGACACAGTGAGAGAGGGAACACAAGCAGGGGGAGTGGGTGAGGGAGAACCAGGCTTCCCGTGGAGCAAAGAGCCTGATGCGGGGTTCCATCCCAGGACCCTGGGATCATGACCTGACCCAAAGGCAGACGCTTAACTACTGAGCCACCCAGGTGCCCCCCAGACAGCTTCTTGGATGACATTTCTAAGGGCACTAATCACTTTCCAGAGGCTCCACTTCCTAATGCCATCACCTAGGGGGCTAGAATTTCCGCATAGAATTTTGGTAAAAGACAAACATTCAGTTTATAGAAATAGCCCTTCTTAGTTATAAAATTTTCTTATGTACCTTCTTTTTTATTTATTTATTTATTTTTTAAAAAAGATTTTTATTTATTTATTTGTTAGAGAGAGAGAGAGAACGAGCACAGGCAGACAGAAAGGCAGGCAAAGGCAGAGGGAGAAGCAGGCTCCCTGCCAAGCAGAGAGCCCGATGTGGGACTCGATCCCAGGACGCTGGGATCATGACCTGAGCCGAAGGCAGCCGCTTAACCAACTGAGCCACCCAGGCGTCCCATGTACCTTCTTTTTTAAAAAGAGATTTTATTTATGTATTTGTTTGAGAGAAAGAGTGAGTGAGAGAGGACACAAGCCGTTGGGGAGGCTGAGCAGAGAGCCCGATGTGGAGCCGGATCCCAGGACCCTGGGATCATGACCTGAGCTGAAGGCAGATGCTGAACTGATTGAGCCCCCCCAGGTGCCCAAAATTTTCTTACATTCTAGTTTTATCCCAATGAAAGCCTTTTATAATATGAAGGCCAGTGATAATCCTCCTCCCCTTCATTGGTGTGGAAATAGAAGCCCAAGAGACGTTACATCAAATAGTCTTTTATAGTTCAGGTATCCATTCTTTTTTAAAGTTTTATTGGTAAAAATAGTGACATTTTTAATACACTTTATAATTTTTTCCCCAGAATGTTTCATAAATATTTTCTTATTTAATGTTTCAACTCACCATCTGGGATAAGCAAGACAATGGTGTATGACTCTTTTTTCTAGATGAGACATTCAAAGGCATAAGAATTTATTGGTATGGGATGCATCTATGTTAATTGTAAAATATGACGCTGTACCTAGACCTCTAAAACAAAGTTCTTTGTCCGTTCTTCTGTACCAAACTATCTTATTTTGCTTACAGGTAGCTGTGGCAGTATAGAATATAAACATATCTCCCTAGCATTTTTCCATAGTGTCTTCCGACTGCATCTGACATTGTAGGAAGCACTTAACACTTTATTGAATCAACAGATAACGAACAAAAAGAAACCTTTTGATAATAATCTCCAAATGTCTTTTGGACTTTTTTCTTCTTTACTCTTTTCTGGAAAATCTACTGTGAGTAAAACTGCCTCTTCTTTGTCTCAAAACAATCTGAATAATATTTCCAAAGTGTCTTATACCTGTATTTTGATTGATGAATCAACTAATACAAAAATTTAAAAGACTCCTGGGTTGAAGGGGCTACTTAAATGCTAAGTAATACAGTTTTTGAAAATACTTTAGAAATATTTATATTTGATAATTTTTCTATGTAATCCTCTTGGAGGTCTTTTGAAGGTTTCCTTTTTTGTTTGCTTCCTTCTTTCACTCCACACTCTTTTCTTCCTTTCTTCCCTCCTGCCCTCCTTCCTCTTCTTTCCTCCCTTCCTCTAGTATAAAGTACTGTTCTGGAAAAGACATATCCTATCTTTTGCCAAACCTTTGATCCAATTTTGGAACAACTTCTCTAGGTAATTTACAGAAGGTAGACTGGTAAGTACAGAAGGTAGACTGAGTGTTCACTTTACTTTTGATTTATATATGACATCTGTTTGAAACTAAACTTTCTTTTCAGAACCAGAAAAAAATATATTTATTTTGGGATATGTAGGCCAAAGGCAAATGATCTGAGAAGTAAGCACCCTTGTTCCTAAAGGAAAAGTCATTTCAATTTATAAGAAAAGCTGTATTTGACCAAAACCAAAGGACTTCAAAAAAGAAACCATAGAATACAGTAGGCTATCAAGAAAAAATTTACTGAATGATGAATGAAGGAAATGTGTGTATATGTTTTTATGGCCTACCTAGAATATAGGATATGCCTTTTTTTTCCTGACCCACTATCAAAGAGGGGATGTAAAATTGCTGTGTTCAGTAGTGTTGGCCTAGAACAAGAGGTACCTGTGGCATGAAAAAAATTATCTTTATGTGCCTTACTCTCATGCCTTTAGGATTACTAGAGATAATGGCTTATAGTGTAGCTTCTGCTGCTTTTCCATTCTCAGCCTGGTATTTAAAATTAGTAAAATGCAGATTTAACCTTCATTTCTTGCCTCAAGTCCATGACATTTCTGTATTTCTTTAGTTATTAAATGCTTTTTGATAATGATCAAAATACATATTATATTAATTTTTGGAAATGTTTCATGATATACTTCTCAGGCTTTACTATATGGCATCTCAGCCATATTTTAAATAAACAAACAATAACCATATTTTAGTCAAAATTGTTCAATAGTGGTTTTGCTTCCTATGAAGGAAACAAAAAGATGCTGGATAAAGGTGTCGAGTAATTTAAACTGCATTCAGTGTCATAATCTCCTTGAGATCACACTTTCTGAAGTGTCTTATTGCTACTATGGAATAAAAACATGAATAAATTACAGCCTTTAATGCATCTAATTGACATGTATATAGCACACCTTTATGTCCCAGTTGTGCTCATGCTTAACACTTTATTGGTGTTATTATTGTTACAAAATTGTAGTATAGCATTGGAATGCAAGTTCTTGTGGAATTAAAATAAGCTCACAATAGGATTATCATTTGACATTTAGGAAAAAAATTGGTTAAATTGTTCTTGTCGGTCATTGCAAGCAAATAATAAGAGGACTTTCCTACTTTTTGTTGTAGCTGCTATTAGTTGGTAAGGAACACTGTTAGCACACTGACTATTATTTGAGCTGTGTAGGTCATCAGCCACAGCATTGGGAATCTTTTTATCATGCTGAGTTTTTTCATTAGAATTTGTTATGGCATTTGCTGTAAATAGGATCTGACCAGTATAACCAACAGATACTGTAGTATGTTATTTTTTTCAGTAGTTTTCTCTTACGTCTACAGTCTTTGCGTCCCGACACACATTAATAATATTGTTAATAGGCACCCTTGTGAATGTAAAACTTTCAGGACTCTAAATGACTTTTAAAAAGCATCAGTTGTTGCTATTGCATGCCTCATTTGGTAAGCATCACATTCTATAAATGAAACAAATTGGGCCTTAGGACTGGAGGAATTCAAGTGACTTTCAGTCATCCAATAAATAGTGGACTAGAACTTTCTTCTCTCATTTCTAGTAGCATTTGGCTGAGCCATAAAGAATATTTCCAATAATTGTATTCAGAATTCCTTACCAACTTAGATTCTTATGAAAATCCCCCAAAATATAAGGAGCAAATTAAACACAATAGTTTTTATTTGTGTAGATTAAAAACTGGATAATAAAAACAAAAACACCTGAGTCTGATTATTCTGTTTCTCCTTTATTAATGGTGGGGTTTAGACTAGTGTTTTCCACAAATATAGTACATCCTCATGTTACTCAATAATTGACATTTTCTCTTGATTCTTTTCATATTGGTTAAACTCACTTATGCAGAATTAAAATTTACAAATATAGTGACATTCCAGCAATATTGGATCAATTTTTTTTTAATTTCCAAAACTTTTCTAATACCCATTTTGTGTACAAAAACCTTAATTGTAATAGTGCCAAGCATCTAGTTTATTAGGAAGCTCAAAGGATTAGAGTTATATTCATAATTAAGTTTCATCTACTTAGAAGGAAGAAACTTTATTGGTAAAGTAACATTTATTACTGAAATAGTTATTGGTTGACTGGAAGAATTTTACTGTATGTTACAATCAATTAGCTGTCCTCAGGTAATTATACCTGAGTATATACCTCCAAAACCCTCAGTTTGTTTCTCAGAGTCCACAGTCTCTCATGGTTTGTCTCCTCTTCCGATTTCCCCCAACTCACTTGAGCCTGGTGGTGGGTATTATAGAGGACACGTATTGCATGGAGCACTGGGTGTGGTGCATAAACAATGAATTTTGGATCACTGGAAAAAAATTAAATTTTAAAAAATTAGCTGTCATCATTCTCATGAAGTTCTGCTTAAAATACTTCCTATTTAATACCTTTGCTCTTGAACAACACCAATAATTTCTTTTCCCTTGGGGGCATACAGCTGTTACCAGCCTACTCAGAGCCATGTCAGGGCATAAAATCATCTTGACAGAAAGCTTTAAATTATAAATAGTCCCATAATGACATTCATCTTGGGCGGTACATTTATAAAAGGAGTTATTAAGGAAAATGTCATTTCAACCCATTACTATAACTGGAATCCTTCACATTTCTGCAGTCATCTCTTGATGCCCAGATAATATTTGTATATGCAAGCATTCGAACTGTTAGGGCTATTGAGTTTTGCAAGTATAAAGACAGACTAGGGATATTGGATAAATGGTTTCCTAAAATGTTCTAATTTTTTTTCTATCACAAGAACATCTTCATATGTGCCTTCTCCCTGAGAAGACTGTGGAAGGATTGGAGTATTTAGACTCCAAGGTCTTAATATTATTCAAAAGGCATAGCACTGGAAATATTTCCTATATGGTAAGAGAAAAGATAAAAGAAAAGGTTGATATATCTCATTGTTATGTATAAGCAACTTCAGAATATTGGATATTCTGTGACTAGAATTCTGTGAACACTTTTTTCCTAGAGTAAATGTTGATGTTAAACTATTGGTGTTAGTGTTCTGAGTTTTAAATACCCAATTAATTCTAGCTTCTTACTGGCACATTTAAATCCTATGAGAATTCTACTTTTAAACCAAGGTGTATTTTTTCTTTGAACAAAATTACAGTTTCTCAAAAAAGCTTAACTTTTAAATAACTGTATCTCGCAAACTCATCTTTCTATTTTATACTGCTGTACCAGTTTACTTCAGTTCCTGAAAGGTAGGTGAGAGAGTGAAAGGGAAAAGCAGAGGATGGTAACATTTGTAATGTGAGTCTGTGTTGCAGAGCTACATTTACACTAGGCTTTAGCCTGTTGTGGTCCCAGCAAAAGCATCTAGATTATTGCTGGGTGGAAGCTGGCATTATGGAAATGGCAGTGTTAGATGAACAAGAATGCTGAATCTCTGTGAATGTGTGTATATGTCTGTACGTATATGTGTGGATGAATGTTCATTTTTCAAGTCCTGTCCCCCAGCTCAGGAGTTTGTAAACATTGTTGCATGGTGCTGCCGAGTGGGCCCCCAAATCGGCCAAACTGATTGCGGATTCCCACTTCAGTCTTCTAATTCAAGTTTTTAATCACATTTTCTTCTTTGATCCCAAATCCTTTTCAATAGAGGCATTTTCTTACCAGGCTTCTGCCAGTTTAGCAACATTTATTCCTCTTTTAGGCATGTCTTGAAAACAGCATAATAGGTTTATTCTTTCCTTTCTCAATTTCTGTCTCTTAAAAGTGATTTCTGTCAAAGGCTTAGTGTTCTGAGTTGTTCCCTATGCTACCTAATCACTTTAGCCACTTAGCTTTGAAACTGCCTGGTGAAAAATAAAGTTGTACTGGCAGATGTAGGTCAAGTCGTTTGAGTTTTCATTTTCCTTATTCCCCCATAACATGACCCAAGGATGATGAGAAAGTATAATATTTTTAGCTTTCCTTTGAAAAGCTTTATATTCTGGGTGAATTTAAGCCACCCTAATTTCTGTTATTTTAAGAGATCCTGCTGTTTATTTTCGATTAGGAAAAGATCTAGCTGTATGAAATAACCTTTGGTGTTGATATTTAGCAGGAGAGGAACACAAATCAGTCAGTTTGATTGAGTTAGCAAGTATCATTACCTTCTATCATGTGTCAGGCATTGTGCTCACTACTGAGGACAGTAGTTAGGATAGATCTACTCAGAGGAGCTCATAACATAGTAAAGAAGATGGTTAAATATACTCAACCCTTTGTTGGTTGGTGAATTAAATTGCTAAGTAAATTATTTTAGGCCCCTGCAAAAGACACTTAATGATCTTGTGGCTAATACATTTCTGGTCTCAGAGTTAGAAGGTTTTTCATTTCATTTATTTCTGTTGATTTTTTCCTCTTCCATCATATTTTTAATATTCTCTGGAGTAAGTCATGCAATATGTTTATAGTGTTAGTAATATCTGCTTATAAAGCATTATGAGATCTTTGGGGAGAAAGTGCTGGCTCAACAGAAATATTATCCTTTCAACAAACATGTACTGAATATCTATGATTGAAGCATTGTGTGTGAGGCTCCATGAGTGATACAAAGATAAATGAGACAATTGTCTCAGTCTAGGAGCTGACAATGCAATGTACGGAGTGGTGATAGGGTGTGGGGGAAGTTTGTGGAGGAAAGGATAATAATCAGGACATTTCTTTAGTGCCTTCATGTAAAAGCAAATGTATGTATAAATGAGCATCTTATGGTAATTATATTCTCTCTTACAACTCTTTTCCACCTGTTTGTTTGATTTGTAATTGGATGTTTTCTGTATGCTTAGTGGGCACACTAGAGTCAAAAATTGTTCGTTTCTTATCACTAGTTAAATAGTTCTCTTTAGCTTTGCCTCTTTCACTTGTATTGCCAGAGGACTTAATCATCACAATTAAAAGACATCTTTTGAATATCAACTATATGTGTCGGGGTTTTCAACATTGAATAATACACCACACAATTTCACAGTGAAAACAAGTCCTTAACAATCCTCTTCCACCAGTATGGGCTGTAAATATTATCTTGTTACCTAAATGTGTGGTGCTGTAAAATTCAATATAAGCTCTATATACTTTTAGTTCTTGTGATCATAATGTAATAGAAACAATGAAAATACACATTTTTGCTATTAATAGCAATACCATATGGTATTAATTTAATGCTGTGGATTAGGTTATTTTCCTGAAATTAAATTGCTGCTGACAGTGTGGATGTGACCCTGTTAGCTACCAAACGGTTTTTTTCTGAGCTTGGCATGCTTATGGAGCTGTGTGCTTTTAGATGACTCAGTTTTCCCAGCACACTTTTTGCAACCCACTTGGAGAACTTATTTGTAGGGTGTGGTGTTAGGTCATGTAACCTTCATTTGGTGCATTATTTACATATTAAACCTCTTTATGTACTATTTTCTGATCTGCAACAAATTAAGAGCTAGCTGGCTCCAACACAATGGTAAATGCTTCAGTAAATCTTGGCACTGATAGTGCATAGCAATATTTTGTTATGAGATAGGTTATCCGAATCTACTTCTAGTAAAACTTCTAGATTATGGTGGAAATAAAATTGAAAATTAAAAAATATTACAGAGTATTCATGGACCACTAAATATACACTCTTGAAGATTCCTTGGACCCCAGTTTGAGAATAATATATGCAGACACATATACACTGTATATATGTGGCATAAACAAATAGAAATTCAACACTGTTATAAAATGAATCATGCAGGTAGTACGTGGATACAAATTACTACGGTGTTAAATATAATGATCAAATTAACTATTGAATACTTTTATTTTGGAGGTACAGTCTAAGCACTCAATACAACTATATAAAATTAAATTCCTTTTCTGTTTTTGAGTGCTTGCATCCCTTTTTTGGGAAAAATTAGGAAAAATAAGATTTGGTTGGATGATACTAAAAAGCACAGATTAAGAATAAAGTAAGGCATTGTATATCATTTATTGAAAGGACAATACCAGTTATTCATTTTATTAAAAGGCAACAGAATTTTAATGGGCTCAGGATCAAAATAATAACGATTATCACTAGTCCTCTTCTTTACTGGGTAAGGCAGGTAAGGTAAGAGTTTGTGGTTTTGTAAGCATCCTCTTTCTGCGGCAGTAGATAACTCCTGCATATACAACAGAAGGCAGCTCTCCCTTTCTGTATAAGGCCCACATTCCCCCTGAGCCCATTGTGAGCTTCTCAAGGAGTCTTTACTAGTTGACAAGATAAACCACAGCTACCTTAAAAATAAGCCAATTATTTTTAGGGGGGAAGTATACTTTTAAAAAAGTACAAATAAAGCAGAGGGGTATGGAGAAACACACAGAGGGGTCTGTTCCCAGTCAGTTCTGTTCTGTGCATAAGTACTGGAGAAATGTGCTATATTACCACTATTTGTTACTACTGTTGTCACCCGAATCTTGGTCATTAGTTATTAGAAAGGAACAAATGAAACTATGAGTGTAAAAGACTTAACCTACATTTTCTAGTGCAAAACATGTAAATCCAAAATTTTAATTTCTTCCTCTATCTCTGGGAAAAGAATCAATTTATATTACTTCCTGGTTTAAATCCTTAAAGACCTTACCACTGCTTATAGAACCTTCATGAATTTTCTTCTGATAATTTTACTATATCCCTTCATTGCACGTCACCTTCCAGTGATGTTGACCTATTTTAGTTTGTTCTCTACCAGACTGTGACTTCTATGAGAAAAGATCTCAGAACTTCATCCAATACGTAGCATGCAATAGACCTTCAGTAAAATGGTAATTTAATTGAACTCTATTTGGACCAATCTGGACAAATCACTTTGGCAGTGAGTAGATCTTTTCGACCTTTAGTCTATTCTAGAGCAGAGCTGTGAAGATTAGAGATAAGAAGCATGTTAGAAGACCAGAAAATCCAGATTTTGCACAAACTCTGAGTAGTTGAGTTCAATTCAACATGCATTTATTAACTCACATTTCCTGCTACTCATGAAGTTTGGTAACTTGTATGGTTCTCAGAGAAACATTGTTGATTGTGTATAGAATGATGAGGGATGTGAGGAATATAAAAAATACTTCAACTGTTGGGCTGAAGTTTTTGTTTTTTGTTTTTTAATTTGGACTTTAGAGATAATTTGTAAAGACAAGAGCATGAGTATTCCAAGTTTTCTTTTGAGAACTGAGTCATAGATGTTGCATTTCAAGCCAAGTAAAGGTTTGATTATTTTACACTTCATGGCTTTTTAAAATTCTAGTTGCTATAACAACTTTGATATTTCTTTATTATTTTTAGCACTTCAGTTGCCATAACAATAAGATATCTTAAAAAAATAGAATTTTCTTTTATAAGGGAAAAATTTCTTTCAATTAAAAATGAATTTGAATCAACACTTCTTTCCTATAATGTGAACCCATTATTTAAAATGCAATTATGCTATTCTGTTTTGGTATCATTTTGACAGAGCTTTGCAGGAGATGTTTTAATGTTCAACTTAAAGGGAGGTGGCTATATTGAACCCTTTCTGTGACATACTATTAATATTTGATGGGATTTCATTCATATAAAAAACTTATTAAACAATTTAATTTCCAGGTTTCATAAAGTAAGAGAGAACATGATTAATGGATATTTCTTACATGGAAGATACAAGAAAGCTTGGAATTTCCTTTTCTCTTGTGTAATTTTTAAGTGTATTTATCATGTCTATTGCCATACTCACTTACCACTTCACTTATCCAGAAATAACTGACAACACAGGCCTGAGCTATAGCATTTTATTCATAGAATAATACCTCTGTTTATTCTTTGAGAAAAAAATTCTTGTAAGCTTAATTTCTGATATTTAAGCCTTTAGAAAATTAAGGATAGCAAATTAGAAGACGAAGGAGGAGTACTGCTATATTTGCTATGCAAATAGAGTCAGAAAATATGGGAGCTCCGTTCTTTTCTAGGTGCCTGGTTACTTGTGGAAATTAAGTAAGTCTGTCTGTTTCTCCCTATATTTAAAACCTATGTATCTATACCTGTATATACATGTAAATGCAATCTAGTAGCTACAGAGGTGTGATTGTATGATAAGACTGTGTTCTCATTGATGTCAACAGTGATGATCCCAGCCTACCAGGCAAAATTTAATTATGTTCAGAATTCTCAGCTTAAGAAGGCAGAGGAGTAGATGATACATCCTATAAAGATTTAAATGTAAAATTTCATAGAGGGAAGCAAGATTTTAAAAATTTAAAAAGAGAAACCCTCATTATCTGGGAATTGCAGCATCCATGAAACTGAGATTTTTAACAGACTAAACTTTGGTAATTTTTATATTACTATGTTGCTAATCATAAATTTCCTAAGATGCATGGTCAGGTGCAGATAATGTGTTTATTTTAAGAACGTACTTTTGAAAAGGAATTTGGAAGGAGATGGCAATTCAGTAGAAAAGTGGAAGAGTTGTTATTAATTTCCTAACCTCAACAGGTTACTTTTGGGTAAAGCTTCTCAAGGAAAAATGATTAAACAAAAAGCCTATTGATAATAAGAATATGCTTGCCTTTACTTTGAGCTTCAAATGAATAGCTATGTACTTTTAATGGTTCATCATTAATTTCTAGTTTTCATACCCAACTTTCAAAGGTAGGAGTTATGTCCATTTTAAAGATGGAAGCTGAAACACATGGGAAGAGTGACATACCCACAGCATCACACAGTTAAGGAGCACTGCAGCAAGAGTGCCCTGCCCCCAAATCTGGCTTATGCTAGAGCCTATATTCTCTTCTTTAAGTCATAGTTTTCTCATGTCTTCACATTTAATAAATATTTATTAAAAATAATAGCCTAACTTAGGGAAAATGTAAAGAAAGAGGGTACTGTGAATGGTTTGATTTTATTGCTTTGCATACTATTTTTGGCCTATTATTTTGATCTTAATTATATATTTTATTTGAGGGTTCCCCCACTCAGAGTTAAACATACATGTAAATTAGTATTTTCTTTCTCTATTTTCCTTTGTGACTGATTAAAGATAATGAAATTTCTCAGGGTGCCTGGGTGGCTCAGCGGATTAAGCCGCTGCCTTCGGCTCAGGTCATGATCCCAGGGTCCTAGGATCGAGCCCCACATTGGGCTCTCTGCTCAGCTCTGCCCCTTCTCTCTCTCTGCCTGCCTCTCTGCCTCCTTGTGATCTCTCTCTTTCTCTGTCAAATAAATAAATAAAATATTAAAAAAAAGATAATGAAATTTCTCAAAAGGTTTGCTTTCTTGGCCAGTTGTGTCAGATCCCAGCTAGCTAGGGCAGTCTCATACTGTTGTATAACTGGCATTTAATAAGAAGTATTTTCTCACCCAGTGTCTCACTTGCATCTGGGCTGTTGTGTCTGTGAGTGCAACCGCTGAATCATGAGTCAGGTACACTGATTGAGAGGGTGTGAAAGTAGACATAGGATCTGTTCTTTTAGACATTACATTAACTCTCATTCCTGATGGGACATTGCTTTGGAGGATTATGGCATTTTTCTTTTTAAACATCAATATATATAATTTCCTGGAAACAACTCAAGTAGTTCAGGGCTCTAATTTGGTGGTTTTACAAAGAAATGGAGCACTTAAAACATGCAAGTGCAATCATAGCTTTATCATTCTTTGTGGCTATAATTTACATATAAGTGAAATGCACAGATCTTAAATGTCAAATTTTGATGAGTTTTGATACAGATGCATCATGTTACCCACAGATATCAAGAGGCACCATTTCCATCATCCCTAAAAGTTTTCTAATACCTCTTGCTGGTCAAGACACGCACACGCATCCACACCCCATATGAGGGAACCGTGTTCTGGTTCCTTTCATCAAAAATTAGTTTCACCTATTCCAGAATCAGATCAACGTATCACAGTTGGTTTATCTGTTACCCTGGTGATGGGTAGATGGGTTGTTTTCAGTTTTTAGCTATTAAAAGTAAAGCTGCTATGTATATTTTTATACACATTTTTTGTGGGTATATATTTTCATTTTGATGGGTTGGAACTAGTGAGTGGATTTGTTTAATGTTATAAGAAACTCCCCAACTGTTTCACAGTTTTAAAAGTTGGGCCATTTTCGAGGATATGGAGAAAAAGGAACACTCCTGCCCTGTTGGTGGGAAAGCAAACTGGTGCAGCCACTGTGAAAACCAGTATGGAGGCTCTTCAGAACTATGCTATCATCCAGCAATTGCATTACTGGGTATTTACCCAAAGAATACAAAAACACTAATTCAGAGGAATACATGCATCCCTATGTTTATAGCAGCGTTATTTACAGGAAGCAGCCCGATTATTTATTGATTGATCCATGGATACAGAAGAGGTGGTATGTGTATATACGTATGTGTGTGTATATGTATATACACACACGTATATACACACACACACATATAATGCTAAACAAAACAAGTCAGAAAAGGACAAATACCATATTATTTAAGAAAGGCAACAAGAGGGGCACCTGGGTGGATCAGTGGGTTAAAGCCTCTGCCTTCGGCTGGGATCATGATCCCAGAGTCCTGGGATCAAGCCCCAAGTCTGGCTCTTTGCTCCTCGCAGAGCCTGCTTCCTCCTCTCTCTCTGCCTGCCTCTGTGCCTACTTGTGATCTCTGTCAAATAAATAAATAAAATATTTAAAAATAAAAAAGAAAGGCAAAAAAGAGACAATAAATAGACTCTTTTTAAATTTTTTTTTTTTTTTAAGGAAATAGACTCTTAATTATAGAGAACAAACTGACAGTTACCAGAGGGGAAGGAGGTGGGGAATGGGTAAAATAGGCAATGGGGTTTCAGGAGTGCACTTGTCATGAGCGCCAGGAGATGTATGGAATTGTTGAATCACTATATTGTATGCCTGAAACTAATAGAACAGTGAAGAAAATAATATTAAAGAGTTGGGCCATTTTACATTACCACTAACAATTTATAAGAGTTTGAATTGTTGTGCATTCTTACCGATATTTAGTATTCGCAGTGTTTTAATTTTAGCCATTCTGGTGGGCAGGTAGTTATATCTCACTGTGATTTTACTTTGCCTTTTCTTGATGACCATTGATACTGAGCACTTTTTCATTTTGTTTTGATGGCCCTTTGTATATCTTCTTTGGTGAAGTGTCTGTGACAGCATTTCCCCATTTTTAATTGGGTTCTTTGTATTTTTACTAACAAATAGGATTCAGTTATTAATTTTAGATACAAATTTTTTGTTAGATAATATGTTTTGCTAATGTTTTCTCCTACTCTTTTGACTTACTGATTTTCTTACTAATATTTTTTGAAAAGCTGAGTTCTGATTTTAAGCATAATTAATTACATTTTACTTTTATTGTTATTGCTTTCTATATCTAAAGAGATCTTTGTCTACTGACATGAAGATTTTCTCCTTCTAGTATGTTTTCTTTTAGAAGCTACATATTTATAATTAAAAATTTTTATGTTTAGATCTATGATTATCTCAGATATATTTTTGTTTATAGTATGAGGATAGGGTCTAAATTAATTTTTCCCCAGATATCCAAAGTTTTCTAGTAATATTTACTGAAACGATTTTCTTTTCCTCTTGGCTTGTTTTAGTCTTTCAAAATTCAGTTGGTAAGTGTGGGTTTATTTTTGGACTTTGTTCTCTTTACTGACTTATTTGTTTATCCTTATGCCAGTCTTGATTACTGTGGCTTTATAGTAAGTCTTGAAATCAGCTTGTGCCAGTCTTCCAGCATTAAAAATTCCTTTCCCCAAATTGTTTTAGCTACCCCAGGCCCTTTTTTATTTACGTACAAATTTTAGAATCAACTGTTTAGTTCTACAAATAGCAAGAAATCCATAGATTAATTTGAGAAAAACTAACATTCTTAACAATATTAAGTCTTCTAACCATAAAGTGGTATATTGCTCCATTTACTTAGGACCTTGTAGTCTTCAGGGTAGAGGTCTTACACATCTTTTATTAACTTTATTGGTATTTTCTGTAAATGGTTTATTGTTTTAAAATTTCATTTACTATAGCTTGTTGCAAATTTATAGAAATTTGGTGATTTTTATGTTTTGACCTTGTATTTGGACAAGATTTACTCATTAGTTCTAATTATCTTTGGGGTGGATTTTTAAAGTATTTCTTATGTATGCAGTCATGTCTTCCTATTCTTGTATGGCTTAGCTATTTCTTTTTCTTGCCTGTTACACTGGCTGGTACTGCCAGTACAAAGTGCATGGAAGTGGTAAGAGCAGACATCTTTGTCTTGTTTTCATCTTAAAAAGAAAGTATTTACCCTTTCACCATTAAATACCATTCTAGCTACAGGTTTTTCCATGGAGTGTCTTTAGCAGGCTGAGGAAGTTTTTTTCTGTAGTGCCATTCATTTAATATTTGTTAAATATTTGTAATTGTTAATAACATCGTAATGAAATAAAGTTAATAATACAAACTTGTTTTCTGTCCTTGAGACATCACTAAATCAGTGATTGTAATATGTGCTACTTCACATGGTTTATTTTTTTAGCATTTAGACCAAGTTGCTTTGATAGTACATTTAAAATATATTGATACTGTATTTTGTAGTATTTGTCATTCTTAAAATAAGTCAATAATCATTATCCCCCACCGGATAGGATTTTTCAAAGCACCAGTCAAATACTCATATTGAACTGGGTTTAGGTAGAGGTATAGATGAATAATATTTCCCTTAATTTGAATATATTAAGAGTCTAATTATTCTCCTTCTGCAGTTAGGTTATATACTTTTATAAATTTCTTGTGAAGCTTGAATGTCATTCAAGGGGGATTGTAAGAAACTCTGAGCTTCACAGAAACTGGTTATTGGTGTTTTTCTGTCTTATAGACTCTTCAAGCTATTTTTATGTGCTTTATATTAGTTATATTAAACTCTTGTTTAGCTCCAGTTTTATGCCCAGCAGTGTAAAGTAGGTACTGAAGATATAATGAGGAATAATACAGGTATTTCTCCTTTCATGGGGCTTGCGATCTAGTTAGGAAGATAAAATTGAATGGACTAGGTCATTACAAACTACGATAAGAATGGAATCTGGTCTAATCTGGGAATTCAAGAAAGGTAGCTATGAGACAGTGGTATTTGAACAAAATCTGAAGGTTGCACCTGAATTAACTAAAAAAGTGTGATAGCATAGTAACCAGCAGGTACAAATATTCTGAGGCAGTAGAGAACATAGCACATATATATGGGACAGGAGGATGGATGGAAGAGGGGGAGGTTTAGCTAATCCTAAACAATATAGAAAAGAAATAAGATTGGATGAATATGTAGAGAACAGATTTTATAGGACCTGTTAGGACTTTATCCTAAGCTCACTGTGAAACCACTGACGTATTTTTATTTTATTTTTTTAAAAGCTTTTTAAAAATTTATTTGACAGAGAGAGAGATCACAAGTAGGCAGAGAGGCACGGGGAGAGGGGGGAAGCAGGCTCCCTGCTGCACAGAGAACCCAATGAGGGGCTTGATCTCAAGACCCTGAGATCATGACCTGAGCCAAAGGCAGAGGCCTAACCCACTGAACCACCCAGGCGCCCCACTACTGAAGTATTTTAAAAGGGTAGTGGTATCATCTGGCTTGCATTTTTGGAAAGAATATTTTGTCTGTTTGTGCATAATGGATTGAAGAAAGGTCACAGGCAGCTCAGGAAGACCACACTGGAAGCCACTGCCTGAGCCCACACACAAGGTGATGCTAGCTTGCTTAGGGCAGTGACAGTGGAGATGGAGAAAAGTTAATAGATGGGAGGAGTAGTTGAAGAAATAGATACATTCTGTTTCTGAATGTATACACCTTTTTGGTACCTTTAAAAATATTAAAAAAAAACCTTTTATTCTCTGTTTACTTTTTATAGTATTATATTGGTTATGTAGTTCTCCTTGATAATCATTGCTTACTGTTTATCTTATTTACCATCGATGCTGATGTCCTTCTGTTACTTTGCTATTTAGGCCCTATTGAGTAGTTGCCTGAAATGCTTAGATGTTTAATAATGAAATATTGATACAAATAAAAGAATATGGTATAAATAAGAAATCAAACACCTGTGGTGTGTCATCTCATAAAGCTATATTTTTTGCTGTTAGAGGTAATTCTGAAATATCCCAAATAATGATTCCTCTTAGATATTTCCCAACTAGCATTCCTCAGTTGAAAGGAGAGGAAGGTGGTTGATAATGATTGTAATAAGAATGGCAATAATAAAACACCTAATGGCCCCTAACATGAAGAGAATTATGCCTAATTTAAAAACAAAGAATGCTTTATGTAATGAGCTATGTAACTATATGATATGAATGCCTTTTTGTTATTAGAGCTTCACATTATTAATTAGTTCCTATTATAACCAGATCAGAAAAAAGGGTGATGAGGGAACAAGTCAGTCTCTAAAAAAAAAAAATTATCTTGTAAGAACCATTGAAGTTTTTTGGAAGTTGGTAGAAGGAAAGCAGGAAGCTTAGTGGATCAAAGACTCTACTTGAACTCTTTCTTATATTGTCATAATACTTGTTTTTAAAATTTATTAATTTGACAGAGAGAGATCACAAGCAGGCAGAGCAGCAGGCAGAGAGAGAGGGGGGGAAGCAGGCTCCCTACTAAGCAGAGAGCCCTATGTGGAGCTCGATCCCAGGACCCTGAGATCACGACCCCAGCCGAAGGCAGAGGCCCAAACCACGGAGCCACCCAGGCACCCCTGTCATAATACTTTTGAAAGCATGTACAATTATGGATTAGAGTATTCATAGACTCAAATCCCTGTCAGTGATAGTTTTCGGAAATAAATGTGTCAAACTAAAGGAATTTAGTATTTGGATTTCTCAATGTGAGATTTTTTTTTGCCATTTTCCTGATTTTGGAAAAATTACATTCAAAGCTATTTTAAAAATATGTAAAATCTAGGGGCGCCTGGGTGACTTAGTTAAGCATCTGCCTTCGGCTCAGATGATGATCCCAGGGTCCTGGGATAGAGCCCCGTGTTAGTCTCCCTGCTCAGCAGGGAGTCTGTTTCTCCTTCTCTCTGTCCCTCTCCTCCCCCACCCCCCAGCAACCTGTTCAGGCTCTGTCTCTCAAATAAATAAATACAAATCTTTAGGAAAAAAAGAGTAGATCTTTAAAAAATATATGTAAAGTCTACCCTTGTAAATGGTTTATTTAGATTTTGGTGACATGGGTAACTTTAATAATCGATAGTGTTTTATTTTTTGATGGTTTTATAGTAAAGCTTAGTATTTAACTCTTTTTAATATGGGGTATGGGATCTGTCTACATTCATGAATATTTATCAAATATAATTTTTATTTTGAATATTTATTATTATCGTAAAAGAAAATGTTAATTAATTCTACTCTTGTTTGATTTTAATGCTTTTAGGTATCCCTAGAAGTCAAAATACTTCTCTGTAAAATAGGATCTTCTAGCCTTTTGTATTACATTTAAATATTTACTTTCAAAGCTCAACTTGGTACTCACTCTACAGTTGTTATTCTAACCTGGTTTATAAATTATTCTGGTAATGAGAAATGTGCTTGCATTCTGTATTTTAGCTAAGCCTCTGAAGATTTTTAACAATAATATGGCCTTCCTGTTGAGCAGTTCAACATGGAGGAAAAAATAGGGTTTTCTTTCTTTAAAAATCATTTTAAGAAACAAAATTGTTGAACACAGGGAAAGAGAAGGAAAGATAAAAGAAGAGGAAATCAGAGAGGGAGACAAACCGTAAGAGACTCTTAACTATAGGAAACTGAGGGTTGCTGGAAGGAAGGTGGTGGGGGGATGGGGTAAGTGAATGATGGGCATTAGGGAGGGCACTTGATGGAAGAGCACTGTGTGTTTTATGCAACTGATGAATAACTAAATTCTACCCTTGAAAGTAATAATACACTCTATGTTAACTAACTTGAATTTAAATGAAATCTTAAAAAAAGAAAAATCCAGAGGGAGAGAGGGGTTCATCAATATGGTGTTAGAATTGACAGTTTTAACCTGCTTCAATGCTAGTTTCATGATTCTAGTAGGGAAGTTATACTTACCTTTTCTAGTACCCACCTTCTTCCTTTGGGAAATGATAATGATGGGTACCTACTCCATAAAGATTTAAGGTTTTTATAGAGAGAAAATATATAAAGCACATAGCATAATGGTTGGCACACAGAACGTGCTTAACAGATGTTAGTTATCTTCCGTTTTCATTTAAATTTTCCTTATTTAATTCTGAAATAATTTGTAAATTAGTTCTAAGTCACTTTAAAGAAAAGTGCTGACCCCATGAAAAATAAGCTTAAAATAGAGAATGTTTGTCTATAGTAAGTCAAAATAAGTGGAAATGTTTTTCATCTCCACCAGGTAAAGGAGCTTAATTTGCTTTCTTCTAACTTGGGCATGAGTAGCTCAGTCACTATATGACAGAGTTCTTTGCCTCTGAATGTTTTTCATATTAGGATAAAGAATAGAGTAAATGGTTATTTTACTTATTTCTAATACCTACTTTTCAGAATTCACATTTAACCTTAAATATTTCCCCAAGTAGATTTTAGCATAGAAGTGTTAGTTCCACTGCTTTGTTTATACAGTAAAATACATTAAATTCAGCAATTTAGTGTGGGTATGGCAGAGATTGGATTATTAAATGACTTCTATTAATCAAAATATAACTGTACTTTAGAGAGTAAAAATAGTAGCTATAGCACTTGAATTCACAAAGACTTAGCTGATTTTTAATAATTAATACGTTTTTTCTGCCAGTGAGCATTAGATTTCTGCTGACTTTTTAGTGTCAGAGTACCTCGTGGTAGTTTCTCTACAGGGTTTAAAGGTGTATCCCAGTGCTTTTTTTTTGTTGTTGTTGTTGTTTTCTGTCCTGTCCATAGGAAATAATCTTTACAAATGCTATAAGGAGACTACCTCTAGAGAGTCACACGTGGCATTAATATGTTATAAGGATCGGTCAGTTGCATTGTCTTCTCTTGTCAATCTTGATCGGAGCTTGCCGAGTAAGTCTATAAGCCTGCATGTGCCTGGCAACTGTTACCTAGTGACAGTTTCAGCTGCAGTAGCCATTGGCTGTGCTGTTGATTGGGGCAGGAGGACCGAGTCACCTTTCTGATGGTGAGTTCTTCTGCATCAGCCCAGGATGAGGAGGAGGAGCAGGGCTCCGGCTCAGGTGGAGGCAGTGATACTGAGAGATTGTGAATTATCTACCGACAGCATCCTGGTGACTGCATCGCAGTGAATCGGACTTCTGAAGCAAGCAGCCCAGCCTAGCAGCTGGTAAGAGTGAATGTAGGTGAGAAGCATTGCCTTATTCCTGCAAGAAGAGAACTATTTTGTGATAAGTGAAACTAGCAATGTGCAAGGAGGAATATCCTGTGGATGTTACAAAAGAAGAAAGACTTCCCTGAATGACTTGGTGATGCCTGAGAAAATAACTTTCAGAAGAATGCTTTCTATTAAGCTGCTGCTTTGTTCCTGAAGGAAATGTTTTTATAGCTAATGCAATGCTATTTCTTCAAGAGGGATGACAACAAAGACTGACAGAAAACTCTCTTAAATACCTGTACTTTAAAAGAGATTTTTGACAAATGTTCACTTGATAACAGAATGACCTTGGAAGCCTTTTGGATGGATTCTGTTCTGCAAGCCTTTCCGTATTACACACTGTAGGATTTAAACTCATCTTGATGCTTTAGAGGTATTTTAAAATAAGACCATCTTATAACCTACCTAATGGCCCCTGTATTAATTGAGCACTTGCTCAAAATAGAACACAGAAATAGAAGAGGCATTTTCTTAACATATGGCTGCTGTGTAACTGCAAATATAACAAAGAAGGTAATTTTCCACTTTCAGAAGATTTAGTCGAAGTAATGATCTAATGTGTTAATCCTCTGATGAAAATAGAGGAGATCTAGAAACAGAGACTACGAAGCCTACTAGGGATTCCTGAGTAATAAATAATGGCAGTATTTCTGGTCGAAGAAGCTCAGAGTGTATAAGAAAGTTTCTATTGCCTGAATTTCATGTATCCTTACATATATATGTGAGATATAGGTGTGCTTGTGAAGGTGAGAATAACTCTGAGCTATGCATTTTATGATCATGCTCCATTGTAAGGAAGGTGGCATATCAGATAATGAAAGATACTTTCAGTTAATGATGCTGAAATTAATAACAGTTATTTAGTTTCCCTTGGAAAAGGAAAAAGTA
This sequence comes from Taxidea taxus jeffersonii, assembly GCA_003697995.1. Lineage (NCBI taxonomy): Eukaryota > Metazoa > Chordata > Mammalia > Carnivora > Mustelidae > Taxidea > Taxidea taxus. The sequence continues at coordinate 68,100 of ML100795.1, read as the reverse complement.
TAAATTACATTGTTGGTGGTAGCACTAGTAAATGTGATGGACTAAAGCTGTTTTCATCTGAATGCTTAAAAGATTGCATGCAGAATTAAAACTTTAAAGTTTTTCGTCTTTTGCCAGGTGTTAACATTGTATATGCTATATGCAATATTGTATTGTGTTTGTATATTATCTTCCCTACTGGAAATAGGCTTTTATTTCCTCATGAGAGTTATAAGGCAATCTGGAGTCTTTTACCTCGGTTCTGCTCCTTTGTCCCCAAATAGAGATGAGTCTTTTAGAATTAACCTTGTGTCTGTGTTTTTGGGGGTGTGTGTGGAGGTTAGCTCTTTTGAGAAATAGATCATAAAGTTGATCCACCAGCATCAAACCCTGAACTGAGCCCAAAGACACTCTTTGCTGCAATGAACTTTTTCTTAGATTTGCAACTAGATCTTAGATCTTAATTATTTAAATTGTAAAATATGAATCCAGTTCTCAACATAGATGAAGCAGGAAGTCTGAGACAATTTAAGACTCTTCTTTTCTCATTTGTTCTAGTTGATCCCTAACAAACTACCTTTCTGAGGAGACCAAACAGCCCACAAAGGCTTTTCTTCCCTTGGCAATAGATTTTTTTTTTCTTTTTGCAGATCTAATTTTTCATAGTGCAAAGTAATGAGAAATCCATTTTCTCTAGAAGTGCCTGTGTCTTGAGAAAGTTGTTGGAGAGCACTGGAGGAAGCTAATCAGTGACCTTTTTTCACCTCCTTTCTAGCTTACCTCCCTTTCTTCCCCCCCAAAAGTTGAGATGTGTCACTGCTGCACTGAGCTGATGAAGAGGCTTGAGCACTCTCTGGGAGGCTTAGCTGTGACAGAAGCGCTGCCGCTGCCTCCTGAAGCTGATCCCAAGACACTAATGTGCAGAGTTTAACACATGCCGGACAGGGCACCTGCTTGCTGGAGCCACGGCTGCACGCTTCCTTAATTCAAAGCCATGAATGAATCCAGGTGGACTGAATGGAGCATCTTGAACATGAGCAGTGGCACTGTGAATGTGTCTGAACGTCACTCCTGCCCACTTGGATTTGGCTACTACAGTGCAGTGGATGTGTGCATCTTTGAGACCGTTGTTATTGTCTTGCTGACATTTCTAATCATTGCCGGGAATTTAACAGTCATCTTTGTCTTTCACTGTGCTCCACTCCTGCACCATTATACCACCAGCTACTTCATTCAGACGATGGCATATGCTGATCTTTTCGTTGGAGTGAGCTGCTTGGTTCCTACTCTCTCACTTCTCCACTACTCCACAGGTATCCATGAGTCACTGACCTGCCAGGTTTTCGGATATATCATCTCCGTCCTAAAAAGTGTTTCTATGGCATGTCTTGCTTGCATAAGTGTGGACCGCTATCTGGCAATAACCAAGCCTCTTTCCTACAATCAACTGGTCACTCCCTGTCGCCTGAGAATTTGCATTATTTTAATCTGGATCTACTCTTGCCTAATTTTCTTGCCTTCCTTTTTTGGCTGGGGGAAACCAGGGTACCATGGTGACATTTTTGAATGGTGTGCCACCTCTTGGCTCACCAGTGCCTATTTTACTGGCTTTATTGTTTGTTTACTTTATGCTCCTGCTGCCTTTGTTGTCTGCTTCACTTACTTCCATATTTTTAAAATTTGCCGGCAGCACACCAAAGAGATAAATGACCGGAGGGCCCGATTTCCCAGCCATGAGGTGGATGCCTCTGGAGAGACTGGACACAGCCCCGACCGTCGCTATGCCATGGTTTTGTTTCGGATAACCAGTGTGTTTTACATGCTGTGGCTTCCTTATATAATTTACTTTCTTCTAGAAAGCTCTCGGGTCTTGGACAATCCAACGCTGTCCTTCCTAACAACCTGGCTTGCTATAAGTAATAGTTTTTGTAACTGTGTGATCTATAGCCTTTCCAACAGTGTTTTCCGGCTAGGCCTCCGAAGACTGTCCGAGACAATGTGCACATCTTGTATGTGTGTGAAGGATCTGGAAGCTCGAGACCCCAAACCTAGGAAACGGGCTAATTCCTGCTCCATTTGAAGAGAACTATATAGGAATCAAATGTAATCTGATAGGGGTTTTGGATTGTATTCTTGATTCGTCTGGAAATTTGCCACTAGAGAAATATTTACTTGAATAGTTGACTATGAGATGGAGAGACGAGAGGTTTCTTTTTTTTCCCCTCTTTTTCCACAGTGGTGGTGGGGGGAACTAGAGAAAAGAATGTATAGAGGGCAATCTCATGAGATAATTATAGCGTGTGAATATAAATGTACGGTAATAGCAAAGTTAAGCACTGAGGATAAAAAAATATTGAAAAAAAAGTATCTCAGATCTTCCACAGGACATGAGCAAAGCCCCTCGGCATCTCTGTCTTCTCTGACTGAGCTCTCTCCTCTGTCTTTGCCTCTCATTCTGTCTGTCTGGGTCTCCCTCCCTCTCTTTGTGTTTGTGGAAGTTACTTACATAAATTGCCCTTTATAGGAAAATGCTACATATTATATATGTGGCAAAGTACATTTTTTTTGCATCAAAGTATACTTTTACACGTACGAATCTGCAATCTATAAGTGGTTCCTCCGTGAAGGATGCGTAGTAAGCATTGCATTTTATTACCTGCCACATAACCCTTTTGCTTGTGTTTTTATAATATCCATAGCGTAAAATTTCTGCTATAAACAAAAAGAAACAGTATTTTTGTTCCGGCTAAAATTATGCTTAGCCACCGCGCCCCCCCCCCTTTCTGACAGCCTGCTCTTCCTTTTTCTCTCCCATTTTTCTTGATCTGCATCCTTCGGTACCTTAATCCAAAAGTGTCTTAGCTAATAAAGAATCTACCATATAAAGCAATCATAATGTTAAATAATCTATTCCTTCCAACAAAGCAATCTATAGCTCATTTCAGATATTGTGTTAAATATTCTTAATAGCTTTTGTAAACATTTTCATCTGGTTCCTTTTCATTCAGTTCATGTGCCCAAAGTGGTATCCCTTTTTTTTTTTTTTTACTTTAATAAAGCTTTGTTTTTCTTTAAGAAAATCCACAAATAATTCTAATGCAGACGCATAGTATTCACCAGAAGTGAGGTATTGATTGCCCTTTGGACCACACTCCATGTGTCCCCCTTTTCTTTCCCCCTTAAGAGTAAATATTAATCTTTTTGTGTTAGGTCTACAAAGCCTAGTATTGCGTCCACCAATCATTTGTATGATATACATTTGCATATACTATATTTTTTACAGCAAAGAAAATGTAAATCATGTGATCTGTGCCTAATGTTTTCTTAGCACAATATATAGATCAATGTTGCTTAAGTCATCAACATTGGAAAAATATACAAAAACTTCTTTGAAGAGAAAAATACTTTTGTGTAGTTATTTAGATATTTATATTAGACAAAGCTGCATTCTTAGTGCTCCTGAGAATATGATATACTTAATTATCAAATACAGGTAAGAGCTGTCAGTATTTTCTTTTGTAATGATCTGTTTTCATATGCAAAGATTAAATTAACTTATTTTTTAGTGTGCTACATGGAGTTGTATAATAAATTGTCAGGGGTTTAGATGTAGCAAAATTGCATTGGGGGAATTAGTAGTGAAGCAGGTGTGAGTGGTAAAACATCTAAATCTTACTTTTTTACTATAAGTTTCCTGCCTGACAGATATTTTAAAGTTTATATCAAACTACTGAGTATTTTTCTTCTCAGCATTTTGATTTCTTCGTTTTATGAAATGCATTTAATGAAATGTGCCTATGACTTCAAATTGGAAGCCAACTGTGTTTGCACACTAGTGGTTTGACTTCAGAGGTCCTTTAATAGAAAATGTCATCATTTTATTGAGGTTGTTCTGAACCCATGTATATTTTTAAACATGTAAGAAAGGTTTAAAATAAAGAATAAAATGGTATTCTATATATCAAAATCAGACTTTGTTTCAGTTTAATAAACACTCACTTAGAATAAGAGTTTGCGCGTTTGGGAATCAAAATTTAATTGTTTCACATTTCTGTGATTTGGATTTTGTATATTCTTATCTCTGTTTCAGTGACATCTTGGATAAGTTGAAATGAGCCTTTTAGGTTCAGACCAGTTCAAGGAAAACAAAATTCAAGAAAGCATAATACTTCTAACTTTTCAGCTGTCACAAATAGAGTCTTCAACATGATATGCGTTATTTGGGAATCATATTTTTATTCCTTTAGTTTGGTGTGTAAATATACTTAGAAAGGATTTAGTAGGTGTCTGTAGAGGAAACCTGAGGCTGTGTTTATTGCATTTTCCTCTTCTGGCTTTTCCTTTTGATAATTAATAACAATATGTGTCAGGTTTTAACAGTGTTAAGTTGTACATATATTATAACATTTACTCCTCATTATACCCCTTTCAAATAGGTGCTGTTATTGTTCTTATCCTAGAGATGAGCAAATTAAAGAAGGGTGATTAATGCCAGGTCACTTGGTTAGTCAGTAATGGAGGTTCATTCATACTCAGCTGGGTTGGAGCCAAAGCCTATGCATTGAACCACTGTGCTCTACTGCTTTTCTTTCTTTCTCTCTTTCTTTCTTTCTTTCTTCCTTTCTCTCTCTCTCTCTCTCTTCCTTCCTTTCTCCCTCCCTCCCTTTCTTTTCCTTCTTTTCCTCAAAAGCCTTCACACCTTTGTACCTCTGTCTGTACCTTGTCCTTACAAAATTTCTCTGAGTTTTCTTTTTCTTTGCCTAAATCTTTTGCTTTAGTCCTTTCCATGTTTTGTGATATCGTTTCCCTTGTTCTTATAAATTTCTTTTATTAAAACTCCACTCTAGTAGGCCTAAACTTGCCAGTTTACTCTTCATCAAACTGAAGCCCCAGGACATAGCATTTCCTTGACATTGCCTTTGTTCACATTTGTTAAGTTTTTGTTGAATTGTTTCTTCAGATCTCTATAAATTTCTTATAGGAAAGAAAAATGTTTGGTGAAGCAGAGTAGAGAAGGAAAGCTTTACTGTGGGCTACAAGGGGAGCCTCTATAAGACAAGTTCTAGGTTTAGAGTTTTCATTTTTTATGTTTCACATGCAACTCCAAGGCAAGCCACTTAACTTCCTTTTGACATATTTTAACATGTTTATATAATAAGATGATACTTATTTTGAAACTACTCTTCTTTAGATTAATGTGTTTTAAGAATAGAAAGCGTAGCCATTATTCTCATCATTATATTGTATTCGGTGGTGATTATCCAATTTGGTTCTAAGTGACAGCCAAACAGTAATGCTGTAGTTTATTACTGGTAATTCTATTATCTGTAGAGCCATTTTTTTTTTTTAAAGATTTTATTTATTTGACGGAGAGAGATCACAAGTAGGTAGAGAGGCAGGAAGGCGGGTGGGGGGGAGCAGGCTCCCTGCTGAGAAGAGAGAGCCTCATGCAGGCCTCCATCCCAGACCCCCGAAATCATGACCTGAGCTGAAGGCAGAGACTTAACCCACTGAGCCACTCAGGTGCCCCTTGTGGAGCCATTTCTAAAGTACGTAGTGTTGGAAGCCTTTATAACCCACGTGTATGAAATCTGGACTGAAATCCTGGCCTGCAGAAGCTGTTTGGCCCTAGGTAAGCTACCAAGTCCTCAGTTTTCTATTAGTAAAACCCAGAAACTTTTACCTTACTGTTAATGTTGGATTTGAGGACTGAACAAGGTAATGTAGTGTATGTGCCCAGCATGGCTCCTGGCTCATAGAAAACGTTCGGAATGTGAGCTCCTCATTTCATTGTGGCTGCCATATTTATTGCCATCACAGTTTAAAGATCACTAATTCCAGTTTAAGAAAGTTACATTTTATAACAATTAATCCATTGAGTTTAAGAGTTTCTTGAAATGGCATTTTCTTTTTTTGTATCTGTTTAAACTCATATTTTGGCTCAAATTCAAATGTTTTTAAATATAGAGAGCTTCCATAATTTCTGAAAGCTCATTTTCCAGGAATGTTATTTATGAAGACATTTGAGATTAAGGATAAACTAGCAAGCGCTGTTGGGAAGATTCTGAGATTGACTAACCTCCTTACCTGATTGTATTAAAAGATGCCTAAACATTTTTCGTTTGTCAGGTTGGCAGTAGTAGGAATGGAGTATTCAGGAATGTTTTGCCATTTGTCTTTACATTTTAGTTTTCTTGATTTACTGAAATGGAATCTAAGGTATTTTGTTACATACATGTTACCTGGAAGATACAAAGATGAACCAGCAGGTTCCTTGTACATATAGCACTGATTCATAAGTTTAGAAATAAATGAAGTTGTTGCCCTAAAGGACTTTCTTCTGTCTCTCTCCACCCTGGGAGGTAATCATCAGAGATGAAAAAGATGTAAGTGTGTGATAATAAAGGAGGTTAAGATGCGGAGAATTTGCTAGTACATTGTGTTCAGGTTGAGCCATCACAGTGCACAGGAGCTTATGTTACTGAGTTGATGTGATATTATTATGTGTAGATTTCAACAGGTGCTCTTCTCCCTGAACAAAACTTTTTTTTGGATTAAGAATATGTAGAAAATGGGACGCCTGGGTGGCTCAGTTGGTTAAGTGGCTGCCTTCGGCTCAGGTCATGATCCCAGCATCCTGGGATCGAGTCCCACATCGGGCTCCTTGCTCAGCAGGGAGCCTGCTTCTCCCTCTGCCTCTGCCTGCCTCTCTGATTAAAAAAAAAAAGAATATGTAGAAAATGGCATACTCTACAACCAAATATGTAGACACTGAGGAAAACTAAAATGATTAGAAAAGAAAAAAAAAAAAACCAGATTCCCTTTTCAGTGTTTCTTGTAAGTGGGTTTTATCCAGTGCTAGTTTTGCTCTATTAATTTAAAATACTCGTAACCTTGTTTAATAGTATAAATGGCTGTGTTTTAAAATATTAAAAGTGATGTGATTGGGTCTTCTTTTTTTTTAAATTTTTTTTTTTAAAGATCTTATTTATTTATTAGTTAGAGAGAGAGAGCGAGCATAGGCAGAGAGGCAGGCAGAGGCAGAGGGAGAAGCAGGCTCCCTGCCAAGCAAGGAGCCCGATGTGGGATTCAATCCCAGGACGCTGGGATCATGACCTGAGCCGAAGGCAGCTGCTTAACCAACTGAGCCACCCAGGCGTCCCTGTGATTGGGTCTTCTTTATTCATGTCCTGTTTAATTTTTTTTTTTTTAGAATGAAAAATTACTTCTTTTTATAGTCAAAAAAAGAAAATTGTCCTGTTAAAAAGAACACTGAGGGGTGCCTGGGTGGCTCAGTTGGTTACGTGCCTCTGGCTTAGGTCGTGATCCCAGGGTCCTGGTATTGAACCCATGATGGACTCCCTGCTCAGCAGGGAGTCTGCTTCTCCCTCTCCATCTGCCCCTCTCCCCCACTTGTGCTCTCTCTGTCTCTCTCAAATGAATAAATAAAAATCTTTAAAAAGAATGTTGGAAAAAAAAAAGAATGCTATTTTAAAAATATTTTGAGGGGCACCTAGGGTTAAATATCAGACTCCTGATTTTGGCTCGGGTTGTGAGACTGAGCCCCAAGGCCGGCTCTGCGCTCAGCATCGAGTCTGCTCGAGATTCTTCCTCTCCCTCTGTCCCTTCCTCCACACCTGTGCACACTCCCTCTCTCAAATAAGTAAATAAATCTTTAAAAAATATATATATATATTTTGACATTTTGCGAGACTGTTTTTGTTGATTCTACAAGTAACATTATCCAATTATGTCTCAGTATTTGTTCTTTTGAGTCTATATAGTTTTCTTTTTCTTTTTTTTTAGTTTTTAATTCCAGCTAATGAACACATAGTATTACATTAGTTTCAGGTGCACAGTATAGTGATTCATCAGTTTTATACGCCATCCAGTGCTCATCACAGGTGCACTCCTTAATCCCTGTCATGCACTTACCTTCTTCTCTGTAACCATCAGCTCCTACAGTTGAGTCTATTTCTTGATTTGTCTCCCTCATTTTCCCCCTTTGCTCATTTGTTTTGTTTCTTAAGTTCTGCATATGAGTGAGATCATAAGGTGTTTGTCTTTCTCTGACTTACTTTTGCTTAGCATTATACTTTCCAGCTTCACCTATGTTGTCGCAAATGACAGGATTTCATTCTTTTTATGGCTGAATAATATTCCATTATATAATGGAATATTATGTATGTGTGTATATATACACACATAATCTCCTTCATATGTGTATATGTATATACATATATATAATCTCCTTCGTGTGTGTGTTTGTGTGTGTGTGTGTGTGTGTGTGTGTATGTGTGATCTCCTTCATCCATTTACTAATCAGTGGACACTTGGGCTGCTTCCACATCTTGGAATCGGTTGTAATCTATTGTAGACAATGCTGCTGCATTATATAACGTTTATACGTAGGGGTGCATGTATCCCTTTGAATTAGTGTTTTTGCATTCTTTGGGTAAATACCCAGTAGTGCTGTCGCTGGATCATAAGGTAGCTCTATTTTTAACTTATATGCTGTTCTCTACAGTGGCTGCACCAGTTGGCATTCTCACCAACAGTGCAAGAAGGTTTCTTTTTCTCTACATCCTCACCAACATCTGTTGTTTTTGTGTTACTGATTGTAGCCTTTCTGACAGGTGTGAGGTGATAGCTCATTGTAGGTTTGATATGCATTTCCCTGATGGTAAGTGATGATGAACATCTTCTCATGTGTCTGTTGGCTATCTGGATGTCTTCTTTGGAGAAATGTCTGTTCATGTCATCTGCCCATTTTTAACTGGATTATTTGTTTTTTAGGTGTTGTATTAATTCTTTATATATTTTGGATTCTAACCCTTTTTTTAATTTTTTTAAAAAATTTTTATTTAAACATATCATGTAACCCCACCCCCCTCTCCCAACACCCCTCCCCCCACCCCCCTTAGTTTGTTTTATGACATTAAGAGTCTCTTTTGGTTTGTCTCCCTCCTGATCCCATCTTGTTTCATTTATTCTTTTCCTACCCCCCAACCCCCCCATTGCATCTCCACTTCCTCATATCAGGGAGATCATATGATAGTTGTCTTTCTCCAATTGACTTATTTCGCTAAGCATAATACCCTCTAGTTCCATCCACATCGTCGCAAATGGCAAGATTTTATTTCTTTTGATGGCTGCATAGTATTCCATTGTATATATATACCACATTGAAGCCTCATTCTTGAGCAAGATTACCATGATGTCCCAGTTTGGAATATTACTTGGGATATCTTCAAATGATTCAGTGTACCATGAGGAAAATGAAGACATGTGGGTGCCTCTCCTATCAAATCTGAGGTTTAAAAAATTATTAGAAAAGTTCAAGTGAAAATTTGAAAAAGCTTAAAATGCTTTCTGAACATGTGTAATAAATGACCTTGACATTATGAATTAGGTGTATTCTAAAAGCTTTGGTGAGTAGGCACTATCTCATTTCACATACAGATACCTGAGATAAGATTTTTAAGTGACCCTAACAAGATCATATTGCTAGACAGAGATACTACTGAGCACATGCCTTGTGTAGCAGTAGTTTTGTCTGTGATAAGGCTCTTGAATAATGTATTTATTAATAGCTGGTAGTCGAATGACTTGACCCTTCTTTCTTGAGTAGAAAATGAAGACTTATTTTGTTGAATAAGTTGAATAAATTTCTTTGTGAAATTTTAACTTTTAACGTATGAAGGGGGAACGAATTAACTGTATGTTGTAGATGAGATTTTGAGATCATGGAAAATGTTAATAAGATATATTATTAGCTCATTGCTTTGATATTTCTTAAAACAATTTCTAGTCCATAGAGGATAAATGAAAATTTATATCTTTTAAAAACAACAGTCTTCTGCTAAATATATTGAGATACATAGACTGAATTGAATAGTATTAACTGTGTATTTAAAACCCTGGAATGATGAAGAACTCCCAAAATTACACTATCTTTATGTAATACTACTTTTTTTCTAAAGATTTTATTTATTTATTTGACAGGCAGAGACCATAAGTAGACATAGAGACAGGCAGAAAGAGAGGGGGAAGCAGGCTTCCTGCCGAGCAGAGAGTCCGATGCGGGGCTCAATCCCAGGACCCTGAGATCATGACCTGAGCCGAAGATAGAGGGCTTAACCCATTGAGCCACCCAGGCACCCCTAAAACCACTTTTGAAAAGTAAACATGTCATAGCCATGCACTTTATATTCTGAATGTTCTTTGTCATGGGATTGCAGTATGGCTGAAGTCATCATAGGATGGGTTTTTCTGAAGCATTATGATGGAAAAGGTTTTGACATTCCTGGCTATAGTGCTTTATATATGTTCTGTGTTTAGTATATAAAATAATACTCAGGAAATCAGAGATCAGTCTGAATCAGTGATGTTTTATTTTATTTCATTTTTAAATGCTTATTTATTTAGAGAGAGAGCACACACAAGTGGGAGGGACAGAGGAAGAGGGAAAGAGAATCTCAAACAGACTTTGTGCTGAGTGTGGAGCCCAATGCGTGGCTCCGTCCTATGACACTGAGATCACAACCTGAGCCGAAAACAAGAGTTGGATGCTTAACTGACTGATCCACCCAGGGATCCCATCCATCAGTGACATTTTAAGTAAAACCTTTCTAATATATGATTCAGTTTTATTTCAGTGAAATATTATGGTTACAGAAAAATTAAGGGAACTCAATTTAGGCTAACACAGGATTGTCTTTAAATGTCCTTAGATGAAACATTTCCTTAGTTTCTAGTATATGCAGCATTTGAAGTAAATAAATTCAGCTGAGTTATTTGAAAAGTTTATTTTCTTACAAATTTAAAATTTCTCTGTTTGTGACTACTTAATTTATAGTACTAATTAAAATGGCTTACAAGGTGAGTCGTTACATAATACAAATTATCGAAAAAAATTTTTTTAAAGATTGTATTTATTTGACAGAGAGAGATCACAGGTAGGCAGACAGGCAGGCAGAGAGAGAGGGAGAAGCAGGCTCCCTGCTGAGCAGAGAGTCCGATGCGGGCCTTGATCCCAGGACCCTGAGACCATGACCTGAGTCGAAGGCAGAGGCTTAACCCACTAAGCCACCCAGGCGCCCCAAATTATCGAAATCTTAATTCAGATTCTATATCAACAAATTAGGGCAATAAATATTTATTGTGTTTTAGGTACAGAATATAAATTGTGGTTTGTAATACTCCTGGATGCTTTTATGTCCAAAGAATAACTTATTGAATTGTGGGAAGGAAGCAAGAGGGCAGATCATCTAATTTCCAGGATTTGAGGGAGAGTTTGCAGAAAAGTCTTAGGAACAGTACAACAGATTGAGGAATTAAAGGGACCGGTGCATTTAAAAAGATGAACTGACATAAACATTTGGCTACATGTTTAGATTCTGAAGTCTCAGAAGATAGCTTGGGGTATTTGAGAAGTTACTAAAGTGAAAGGAAGGGCAATGCTCAATATTCAATATAATAAAAAAACATAGTGGGGAAACTTCAAGATGCAGTATATTACAAAGAAAATGTTCTTTTATACGGTTTAAATCTGATTAGAGTAATTAGTTTAGGTGTAAAGTATAAGCTTTGAGACTAGGACAGAAACATTAACATGGGTAGATACAGCTTGAGGGATTGCGTATGGGACACATTCTGTCATCCTAGACCACTACTTCTTAGATTTGTTTTTTTCTAATACTCGTCACCTGGTTATAGGTGAATCTGTCTTTATGATGGCTGTCTTTATTACAGGTGGGGTTTAACTTGTCTGTCAATCAAGGTAATCATATGATGTGAACCTGATATTTATTTATTAGTTCTTTACTTATTAGGTTGTTACTGTATGTGAGGGATTATACTAAATTCTATGCAAGATCATGAGATTCACAAGTAAAACAGATTCTCCAAGAACATGTAGACTATTAGAAGATATATGGACTACATATAGATAACTGTAGCCTAAGATAGTTGACAAATTAAAGCCCACTGCCTACTAATGTTAATAAAGTTTTATTGAAACATAGCTGTGCCCATTCGTGTATATATTGTCTGTGACTGCTTTTGTACCACATTGGCAGGGTTGAGTTATTGTGACATATTTTATGTCTTACAAAACCTAAAATATTTACTATCTGACCCTTCCAGGAAAACATTTCCTGATCTTTAGTATAAGATATTATAAATACTTTTTTTTTAAAGATTTTACCTGTTTATTTGACAGTGAGAAAGAGGGAATACAAGCAGGGGGATTGGGAGAGGGATTGGCAATCTTCCCACTGAGCAGGGAGCCTGATGTGGGGCTCGATTCCAGGACCCTGGGATCCTGACCTGAGCTGAAGGCAGATGTTTAATGACTTAGCCACCCAGGCGCCCCTATAAATACTTTCTATATGGTATGCACATAGTAATAGAATGTTGTACAAACCAAGAAACAGACTCTTAACTATAGAGAAGAAACTGATGGTTACAAGGGAAGTTGGTGGTAGGGATTAAAGAGTACCTGTAATCATGATGAGCACTGAGTAATGTACAGAATTGTTGAGTCACTATATTGTCACCTAAAACTAATATAAGATTGTATGTTGGGGCACCTGGGTGACACGGTTGGTTGAGTGTCTGATTCTGGTTTTGGCTCAAGTTGTGATCTCAGGGTTTGGGGTTGAGCTCCATGCTCAGTATGGAGTCGGCTTGGGTTTCTCTCTTCCTCTGCCCTTCCGCCCCTGCTTGTGCATGCTTTCTCCTTCTCTATCTCTCCAAAATAAATAAATAAATAAATCTTAAAAAAAAAAGACTGTATGTTAAGTATACTGAAATTAAAATTAAAGCTTAATAAAAAAATACTAAAAATCCAAATGAATAAAGAAAAAAGGCAAACAAAGAAAAAGACTTTTTTTTTTAAAGATTTTATTTATTTGAGAGAGAGAGAGTATGAAAGGGAGAGAAGGTCAGAGGGAGAAAGCAGACTCCCAGCGGAGCTGGGAGCCCAATGCGGTACTCAGTTCCGGGACTCCGGGATCATGACCTGAGCCAAAGGCAGTGGCTTAACCAACTGAGCCACCCAGGCACCCAAAACACCATATTCTTAAATATAGAGAACAGACTGGTGGATACCAGAAAGTAGGCGGATGGGGGGATGGGTGAAAGGCAAAGGGGAGAAAGAGCACACTTAGGGTGTGATGAGCACTCACTGAATAATGTTTAGAATTTTTGAATCACTTTATGGTTTGGAACTAACAACACTGTGTGTTAATTATAGTGGAATTAAAAAGAAATAATTTTTTTAAATGCGTCAGGTTTCCGTTTTATTTTAAGTGAAAGCTCTCCAGAGGATCATTGGGTCTTCTTGCCTTTTTCAGAAGAGTGGATGGAATGCAGGGTGCTAAGAGAAGAACTCGGGATTTCTTACAGAACTAATTTGGGTGTTAGGATATTGTCTGTACTTCTGCACATATTTAGCAACTTGCTTTTCATAATAAACACCTTTTAATATCAGACAACTCTATAAATGCAGGAGTTCTAGCAAATCACTATAGACTTATCTCTAAGTTTGCCTCTCTTAATTCGCATCCTTTTTATGTAACTGATTTTCCCTTTTCATCCTCAATCAAGGTTTATTTTATGTGTTATTATTTTTAATTTTTAAAGTCATCTTCTTAAGGAAATATAGGGAATATATAAAATGACAGAAAAGAGAATAAATCACCCATAATTCTATTATCTGTATATAATTAGAATAACTTCATTTTTTTTCCATTCCATTTTTTTCGGTATGGGTTAGGACTTTTTGTTTTTGTTTTTAATCAATTTGTGTGTGTGTGTGTGTGTGTATGTAAAGGATTTCATTCATTCATTTATTTATTTATTTTAGAGAGAAAAAGAGAGTGGGGGGAGGAGCAGAGCGAGAGGGACAGACTCCTCACTAAGTGTGGAACCCGACTCGGGGCTGGATCCCGAGGCCTTGAGATCATGACCTGAGCCGAAGTTAAGAGTTGGCCTCTTACCTGACTGAGCCGCCCAGGTGTAGCTCTATGTAAAGGATTTTTAAATGCATTTATTTATATCTTAAGCGTTATTCCATGTTACTGCATACTCTTTATAAGCATCTTTATAAATGAAACTTTGTCTGTATTTAGTATTATTTTCCTACAGTTTTTAAGAAAGAGAAATACTGAGTCAAACTGTGCGAAGATATTTTAAGATTATTTGCATATATTGCCAGTTGCTTTTCAAAGGGAGTGAGCCAGTTTTCCTTCACACCAGTAACTATCAAACTAGGTTGTTTTACTACAGACTTGCCAGCAGCAATTCTATGTTAACAAGTAAATTAAGGTAATTAATTTTTCACTTTATTGCCCCCTAGCCCCTATTTGAGATTACTTTGTTAATGTGGTTTTTTATGGTATTTTTCTTCCCCACTTAAAAAAAAAAAAAGTAACTAGGATGGGTCTGCTCTGCTACATTTAAACTAAAGTGCCCAAGCTCTTTATTTAAAAATCTTCAGGCTCAGATCATCTTCTCACTTTTATTAGCTTACCATTTACTTTATGCTTCTGCTTTATGAAGATAAAACACTGATTTCTGTCAATGCTGTTCTCCCATTGTTGGTGCTATTTTCAGTATTGCCTGTTTTTTTGTGTGCTGTGTGTGCTACATGTCTAATTCTATAGTGGAGTTTGAGAAAGATTTAGAACATTTTTTCCATTGTACTCTTCATCCTCTAGCAGTAATAACCCTACTGGCCTCTCATTGTAGGGGGGATCTTTTTGTAATTGGAGACTTTCAAATGCAGCATCCTTGGAATATATGTGGACATCAAGACATCAGCTCTTAAGGGCTGAGAACCCCAGGCCTAGTTTTGATACTGAGGATTTCCCTACAAAGCCTGGGTACAGTTCCCACAATGATGACCTAAGCTGTGGTAAGCAATTGAGTGGCATTACCACTTTGGAGAAATCGTATCTGGGGTGGATGTCTAAGGAGCAGGGGGTGCTTATAAGTCTTTTCTCCTCACTGTGTCTTTTACATCTATTTCTTCAGAGTGTTTTGTATGTAGTGATTGTTCATTTGTTGAGCTGAGTGTACTCTCGATACAGTAAGTCATGTATTTGGAGTGGAATTGAGTGAAATTGTCCAGATTTGGGTCTCTCCCCCTCTCCCCACCCAATTCAGTTGATGGGTGTGGTTGGACTGAAGACTATTTCAAAATCTTTTTCCCCTCTGCCTTTTTAGTAGAGTGTAAATGGGGAAGCTATGGAAAAGAGCATACTATAAGAGTTGAAAGATTATTTAATACAGGTATCATTTAATATAGGTATCCATTCAAATTTAATTCTTCCTTCCACAGTCTGCATTCAGTACATTTACAGGCTTTGAATGTGTGTTTTAAAAGAGGGTAAATGCACTTTGAGGTAGCTTTGGATTTGGGATAACTTTTATTTATATTCAGCTGAAATGAATGTCTTTCTGATTTCTTTCCACCATGATTAGGGAAAGAATTAGGGGCACTCGGTGGCTCATTCAGTTAAGCATCTGCTCAGGTCATAATCCCAGGGTCCTGGGATAAAGTCTGGGGTTGGACTCCTCAGTGGGGAGTCTGCTTCTCCCTCGCCCTTTGCCCCTCCCCACCCCACCTAGGGCTCCTGTGCATGCACATGCTTGCTCTCTCAAATAAATAAATAAAATCTTTTTTTAAAAAAGAAAATTAAAATTTCTAGTTTGCCCAAGAACCTTCTGTATCTGTTAGCAGAACCATTGTTTCTTAGAAAAGTCTTCTCTTACTCTTGAACCATTCATGACTTGTAAAACACTGTTCTGAAGCTCATCACCAGCTTTTCCATGAATGTGCTCTAATATATCCTCCATTAAATGGTGCTCAGAGCTGAATATAATGTTCTGCATGTGATGTGGCCATTAACAAAAGAGAATAGGTTATCATTCTTCATTTATAAACACACTGCTATTTATTCAGCACAGAAATAAATTAGGTACTTTTGCTAGTTATATATTATCACTTAACATATTGAGTTTATTTTCAATAAACCTTAAGTCTTTTTTGCGCATTCTTAATTGTGTTCCTTCTTCCTACATGTACAATAGTTTGTGGGGCCTTTTTTAAGCACAATTTTATCTTTATCTCCTTTAAATTTCATCTTGTTATAGTTGGCTCAGTTGTTCCAGCCTTTTAAAAACTTCTTTGTATTTTCCAATGTATTTATTAAACTTTTGCCGTTTACAAATGTGACAAACGTTTTTAACATGTAACTCCAGATAATTAATGTTTTAAAAAAATCAAACAATCTCAAGCAGTGTTGGTCCTGGGTCCCCGGAACTCCCAGGTTTGGTGATTTGTTGGACCCACAAGATCTAGCATATGGTTGTCATGTGGCTAAGATTTATCACAGCAAAAGGGTACAAAGTAAAACTAGCAGAGGGAACCAGACAGATTTAGGAGTCTTCTCCGAGTGGAGTCATATAGCACACGCTTCATTCCTCCAGTGAGTTGTGACAACATGCACAAATTATCGAGTACCAGTGAGGCTCATTAGAGATTCAGCGCTCTAGGATTTTATTGGAGACTGGTAATGCAGGCGCATAAACCATATTGTTTGCACAAACAGGCCAGGCGTGGTCATTTAGGGAAGGTTTTATATTAGGGTGGGAAACTGTTGACCAGCCATGTTCCCAGAAGCCATCCAAGGGCCAGCCTTGCAAGGAGGCCGTTCCATGAGTGAGCAGTGGTTGCAGGTGTGCTGAATTAACACCTCTCTATACATTATGTTATGTTGTCATTTGCTAGAATATATGTCTAGTGTGAGTTTTTTTCATTTTTTAAAGGTTTTTATTTATTTGACAGAGAGAGATCACAAGTAGGCAGAGAGGCAGGCAGAGGGGGCGGGGGCAGGCTCCTTGCCGAGCAGAGAGCCCGATGGGGGACTCAATCCCAGGACCCTGAGATCGTGACCTGAGCTGAAGGCAGAGGCTTAACCCATTGAGCCACCCAGGCATCCCTAGTGTAAGTTTTTTAGGGTCTTGGTGGGATACAGTTTCTTAGAGTATATACCAGGGGGAGTCATTCAGGTTTTTTTCATGCTCATAGAAATAACTTTGAACTTAGGACTTTCTGATGAGGTTAGACTTGTTATTTTTATAGCAGTAGAACTTCCATTTGAAATACTTTACCACTTACGTTGATTTATTCTAAACAACAGTTTCAGTTATATGATTTGATAAGAATATTTAACATTTGTCTCTCCTTTTTCCTCTTGATTACTAATTGTGAAATATTTACTGATTTTGCAGATTCCAGACTTCCAAATATCTAAATTTATAGAGGTGCTATCCAACTTATAGAACCTAATTATCCTCTAATTTTTATATTTATTTGAACATTGTTTATGATTGTGTAAGGTTGAGAAGAGAGTTCGTAATAACAATAACAACAAATCATAGTTTGGAAAAGAAACAACTAAATCTTCATAATTTAAATTTCATGACTTATGTCCTATTTAAGTTGATGCAGAAAGATAGTGTTTATTTTAGAACATCAGGGAAGAAACCTTTTTTCACTATGTGAGAAGTGCTTGATTTGGTATAATACAAATAGGTATTTTGGACTTCTCTAAAATACATCTTTTTTCCTAAACTTATACTATACGTTGAATTATTCATTTTTAAAAGGCTAAGAAAAAACTGTAAGTCCTTCTGCTTATTCACTTAGCAAATCAAATTTAATATTTGATTATTTGATGCAATTTACTATAAGAAATTTTATCATTTTCATTCTGAAACTACATTTAAAATACAGAAAGATTTTAATACATGTATCTTTAACATATGGAATATATTTTGCAGGGGATTTTTAGGAATGCCTTTCAGTGGAGATTTTTTTTTTAATTTAAGCTTTTTTATTTAAACATATAATGTAACCCCACCACCCTCTCCCAACCCCTCTCCCCCCCACCCCCCTCAATTTGTTTTATGACATTAAGAGTTTTTTTTTGGTTTGTCTCCCTCCCGATCCCATCAGTGGAGATTTTTAAGAAGATGAAAGATAATGACCTTTGGAGTTTTTATTTAAGTGCAATTCTGCCCAAGGACAAGTGAATGATTGGTTGACATTTAAAAATGATCCTTACAGAGATACAATTTTTTCATGCTCTCCCCATCCTTAATTTATTGTTCTTTTTGAATATTTCCACAGAAAGCTCATACATCCTCAGGGATTGAACTACCATCCTTTTACTAATGATCTGAAATGGAGCTCCCTAAATCTGGCCTTGAACCTGTTCTTCAGTCAAATGTATCTGGCCTTCCTATTCTGGATTTCTCATAAAAACTGAGACCCAAAGAGTTACATGAGGAATTCATTATTGCCAACTTCAACTGACCATTTCTGTTTTGTTTCCTTATTAATTTTACTGGTACCAGTATCTTCCTAGATTTCCAGCTTGCCAGTCTCCATATTTAACTAATGCTCATTTAAAAAAAATTATTTTTTAAAAAAGTTATATTTTTAAAGAGTACCAGAGCTTTTTTCTTCTCCTTCTCTTCCCATTTCATTTCATTCAAAATCAAATTTATACTGATTCTTTTATTCCTTTTTTTTTTGGTACTGATTCTCTCTACTGCCTTTTAAGATACCTTTTCTAAATAATGACTTTGATCACTTGTTTTGGTCTTCATGTATAGTTTTATCATATTCTTTTTAAAAAAATATATATTTAAATAATCTCTATACTCATCATGGGGCTCGAACTCACAACCTTGAGATCAAGAGTTGCTTCCTCTTCCAACTGAGCCAGCTGGGCACCCCGAGTTTTATTATATTCTTAATGTACTTTGAGTCATGGGAGTTTTAGGTTAACTGATAATTTATGGACACAGCCTTTACCCCTAAGAATCCTTTCATAACTAATAAGGTGTCCTCTTTAATTGTTACACAGCTCTGTGACTTAAAAGATGCTCCCTAGGGTACCTGGGTGGCTCAGTTGGTTAAGCAACTGCCTTCAGCTCAGGTCATAATCCTGGAGTCCCAGGATCGAGTCCCACATCAGGCTCCCAGCTCCATGGGGAGTCTGCTTCTCCCTCTGACCTTCTCCCTTCTCATGCTCGCTCTCCCCACCCCTCCCAATAAATAAATAAAAAATCTTAAAAAAAAAAAAAGATGCTTCCTAATTGTGAATCCAATTCTTCTTTGTTGAAGTGTCCACCATTTTGATCCTATGTCATCTCTCAGGAGAAAAACAGAAATAACTCATCTCCCTTTTTGACATGACTCTTCTGATATATGAAAATTGCTTTTATATCTTCCTTCTCTTCCCAGATTAAGCATCTTTATTTCCCCACACTTGCTCACTTGGTTCATTCAGTAAATATTTATTGGGCACCTCTTAGGTACATGTCACTCTTTGAACTACTTGGAATATAGGCAGTAAACATGAATGGTTAGCTCTCTTTTCTTATAAGTCTTATGTTAAAATAGAGGTAAACAAAAAGTATTTCAAATTAAAACACTGATAAGTAAAAAATAAGATAATTTTGGAGTTTAATAAATGCCATGAAGAAAATTCAGTGGTTATAGGATATAGAGGGCATGGGGATGGGAGGCTACTTTCTCCATTTACTTTGGTTTTCAAATGTCCCGTCATCTCGGTTGGCCCACTACAACAATACGCTTGAGCTTTGGCACTTTCAGGTCCCTAAAATGATGGAATTTTGACCTGTTAATGTTCTCTCTGTACATAGGAAGGTAGAGGCTTCTTAATTATGGTTGAGATGAAGCTGTTTGGACTATGATATCAATAAGGCCACTATTAAAAAGGAAAACACAAAAAATTACAACTTTAGGGTAGTTGTTGGACTTAAACATAGTATTCTCTGGCTTCGTATGAACTTTCATAGTACAACGAGACTAGTAGTTGCTCTATCTAGACAACTGTACTTGGAAGATCAATTTCTTGAACCTTATTGCAGGGTTTTACAGTCATCCCTATAAAATTTAATCTCACTTAGTAGCCCTTCCTTCTAGTTTTTTTTTAAATTTAAAAAAAATTTTTATATAAACATATAATGTAACCCCCACCACCCTCTCCCCCCCCCCTCAGTTTGTTTTATGACATTAAGAGTCTCTTTTGGTTTGTCTCCTCCCAATCCCATCTTGTTTCATTTGATCTTTTTGAATCATGTTACAGATTTGAAAGCTTACCCTCTCTGTTGTCTTTCAAGTCAGCAATATTGACTTAAACAGAAGAGTACCAGGAACAAAACTTGGCAAAAGGCTCCTTCCAGTGGATTTTGCTTTATTTAGTCAGCACATTTTGAATATGGCTGTATATCTGTCTCTAGCGCTACTTAATATCTGGTTCACATTTTATCTAGTGTTAATATCTAGTTTTGTTTTCTCCCCCCTCATTTGTAATCATTTCAGATCATTTCATGAGATGTTTCCTAAAGAAAATGAAGCATTGTGTTCAGCCTGCATTCCAGACCCAGACTGATTGGGATTTTTAAAAATTATTTTTATTAACATATAATGTATTATTTGCCCCAGGGGTACAGGTCTATGAATCACCAGGCTTACACATTGCACAGCACTCACCATAGCACATACCCTCCCCAATGTCCATAGCCCAACCACCCTACCCCCCTATGCCCCAGCAACCCTTAGTTTGTTTTGTGAGATTAAGAGTCTTACAGTTTGTCTCCCTCCCAATCCCATCATTTCATTTCTGATTTGGATTTTGTTTCTCCTGTCTCTTGTTCTCTGTGTAATACTGGGCATGTTACCTAACCTCTTTGACCCTTGGTTACCTAATAATTGTACCTGCTTCATGGGACTATGTGAGATAATGAATATAAATCACCTGTTGTAGTGCCTGGCATATAGAAGATTCTGATAAATATTGGCCGCATCAGCTTGAGTCATTCTTGACAGTCCTGAAGAAATTAAATATATTCTATCTTGGCCTTTCTTGATCTTAACTCCTTTAAGTACATGTGCACATACACAAATATACACATAGCCAGATTTTTACCATTTCTTCTTAGGGATGGGCAGTGTGGAACATCTTTACTTTTTAAGTATTTTAAGTCATTTGTCGAGATTCTTACTAGGTGAAGCATCAACCTTACCACCTCTGGAATTCATACTTTCTTCGAAAGCTTAAACTTTGTCTTCTCTGTAGTCATTTATTCTCTTTTTGGTGGTCCACAGTTCCTCAAGGAGTAGATACTAACACTGAACTTGTAATAGCTACCTTGGTTTATCTTTGAGCCTAGTCAAAAATGAGACCTGGGCCTGTGATGCTGAAAGTATTGCCAGGCTAGTTCATGCACTTAGTCATGGTCCTTGGGTCTCTGGTAGCACAGAGAATAAAATTGTCTAGAGGGGGAAGAGAGATGACATACCACAAGTACTGTATGATAAGCACCATGAAAATGTCTTCATGTGTATTATTTTATTTACCCCTTTTAGTAACTTCATTTCACAGCCGAGAGAACTGAACATCAGAATTCAAATCCCTTCTTCATCTCTCATCCACTAAGTGGTGGCATCTCTAGAAGTTGAATCCGGTTTTGTCTGATACCAGAACCATGTCCCTTCCCGTCCACCATATGCTTGTTCCCCTGCTGTCTGGCAGTTAACATCCTCCGGACTTGTGTATCAGACTGACCCACTCTTCTTTAACCAGGCATTGGGAAACCAGTAAAGGATTGCCATAGAGGAGGTTTGCGAAGTCAAGAGAATTGATGAGGTCGTGACTAAACTACATAGGAAAATTTGAGCATTATAGCAGTATTATAAAATCATGGAATCTTAAGGTTGGAAGAGACCTTGTTGGTCATGAGTTCTGTTTTCTAGCCATATAACAGCCATATGCGGGATGTATGCGGGATGTTATGAGGTTATTTTGGTATTTTTGTATCTGAAATACTTTGTGATTTAAGATCAATTTTTGCCTTTATTATGCTTCTCTATAATACATTGTATTTTAGAAGTTTCTTTGTGTTTCTATAATCTAATAGTTACACAAACTTGTTATACATGAAAAAGGATAAGTGAATAGAAATTTTAGGATTCTTTTTCCATACATGAGAGATACTATGAAGGGCATATCTTTAGTTATCATAGAGGGTTCCTAATGACTTATGCTAAAGTTCTGGAAGAAGAGTTTTACCCACAAATAAGTGTAGGTAGGCTGATTTTGTGTTAAATAATTCTGCGTGTGTGTGGTTTATCAAAACTTCTAATAAGGGGCGCCTGGGTGGCTCAGTTGGTTGAGCGACTGCCTTCAGCTCAGGTCATGATCCTGGAGTCCTGGGATCGAGTCCCGCATCGGGCTCCCAGCTCCACTGGGAGTCTGCTTCTCTCTCTGACCTTCTCCTCGCTTATACTCTCTCAAATAAATAAATAAAAATATTAAAAAAAAAAACTTCTAATAATAGTTTATTTCATGTTTCTCTCAGCCATATTTACAGAAAAATTACATTATAGTATTAAAGTGCAAATAGAAATACTCCTTATTATCTACTATTCTAATTTTATAATTTTTCCAACTTTATTGAAGTATAATTGACAAAACTGCATATATTTAAAGTGTGTTTTTTTTTTTAAGTAAGGATTCATCCTGCTTGATCTTGGTCAGTTATGGATTCATATTCTATACTGATTTTTAATCTTGCAGTGTTGTGACATAAAATGTTATTATCTAGTTCTTTTTTAAAGAAATGTGAAATTTTAAAGGTTCCTTAACATGGAGTAGACAGACATTTTTATGTAAATATCTGTGAATTTATCAGTGAATTTCAAGTAGTGGCTAGTTCTTTAGGCTAATACTGGACATTATTACCCTGAAGAATCTAAAGAAAAAATTTTAAAAGAGAAGAAAGAACAGACATTGACATATATATATATAAAATCAATCCAATAACCTTCTAGAACCTTAAGTTCTGTGGGGGGCAGGGACTTTGTTACATTCACCAAATGGTGAATGTATTTGGACCTATCATCCAAAATAATACGCCACACAGTAGGTGTATAGTAAGTATTTGTAACAACACTGGCTATCTTGGCTCTACAGATGAGTGTTATACTAAAAATGAGGGGGACACTTTTGCTTTTGAGTAGATTACATTGCTAACTATTTGGTGGCTTTGCTTGAATACTTCTAAGAATTTGTGTTTTCTTCCTCCTAAATTTCTAGATGCTATTAGCAAAGCGTTTTACACAAAACCCAAGAACAGTGCACCCTTATTTGGGGTAACTGTACCAAACACATGCTTGTGTGTGTTGATGCTCGTGTCTTTTTATCTGAAATGAGAAAAATACAGCTGTGACTGTTTAACAGGGTCTCATAAATTGCTGTATGTCAGGTAAGTGCTGCTTTGATTTATTGTCCTAGATAATCGGTTCAAATCTTTGTGTGTTTATTTAATTGTAGGGGAAAACATTGGTGAGGAGGGATATTATTTTGGTTACCAAATATGAGAAAGTTTCATGTTGCTGCCTGTATCTTTCTAGCAAACATATCTTTACTGCTTTCTGGTAAATCAGGTCTTTTCTCTGATCTGAATTAATTTTTCTAAGTCACTGACCCAGCATTTCTAAGATGTATAGTCTGGACCGTTTACATCATATTACTGTCAGTCCTTATTAGAATTGACAAGTCCCAGAAACCACCTTGGACCCACTAAATCAGAATACCTGGAATGTGGGTCTCTGGGACCCGAGTTGTTTTGTTTTGAGAGAAAGAGAGAGAGAGAGATCACGTGAGCAGGTGAGTGGGCGGGGGGGGGGTGCTGCAGAGGATGAGGGAGAGAGAGAATTCCAAATAGGCTCTCAGGACTCTGAGAGTGTGACCTGAGACGAAATCAAGAGTTAGATGCTCAACCGACTGAGATACCAAGGTGCCCCTGGGACCCGAGTTTTTGACAGGGTCTACAGATAATTTCTCTCTGCATTCAGAAGATTGAGAATCATTGTATTAAATTTTGCTGGTAGTGTCTCTGCCCTGGAGAGAGACTGATTCCTGGAGGCTCTGCAGAAGGAGTCCCTCACTGAAATTTCTCTGGCCCCACTTTTAAGTCCCAAATGAAGCAGTTTTAAGACCCTGATTGTGTCAGTGTGAGTCAGAACCAAAATGTTTTCTAACCATACTGTTAGATTATAACTCTCTTGGGTGATCAGGTCTTCTCTGCAGACATGGCCCACCTTCATTCTTTTTTTTTTTTTTTTTAAGATGTTATTTATTTATTTATTTGTCACAGAGAGAGAGAGCACAGGCAGACAGAGAGGCAGGCAGAGGCAGAGAGAGAAGCAAACTCCCTGCCGAGCAAGGAGCCCGATACGGGACTCGATCCCAGGATGCTGGGATCATGACCTGAGCCAAAGGCGGATGCTTAACCAGCTGAGCCACCCAGGCGTCCTCCACCTTCATTCTCTTACCGGTTGCCCAGGACCTGCATTTGGCAGATACCTACCTAAATGTCCTGGCCCAGTGTCATCCCATCTCACAGAGTAGGTACCATTTCCTATATTGTTCCAACTTCTTCTCCCATCCAAGTACTAACCAGGCCCGACCCTGCTTAGCTTCCGAGATCAGACGAGATCGGGCGCGTTCAGGGTGGTATGGCCGTAGACGTTCCAACTTCTTCTCACCCCTCTAGTATCCACCAGAAAATGATTCTGAATTTCGGGGCTTAAGAAAGGCACTCTTTCTTTCTAATGCATCAAAGCTCAGTTAAAAAAAAAAAAAAAGCAAATTGACAAATGTACAATCTGTTTAAACTTATTCGTATCAGCAAACTACATGGTAATAAACAAAGATGATGATGTTGAACTAACTTGCTAGAAGTAATGATAAATTTTTAGTTTTACATCCATGTTGTAACACCAGGCCCTCCTTGAATTCAGAGGCATTCTAAAATGCAGCATTTAGAGGACAGAGTGCACCAGTTAACATAAGCAGATTAAATCCCTGACTTCATTGGCGTTGTGCCCTTGCCAAGTTAATTAGTCTCAAAAGTTGGATTTTACCTATACATTTGTCTCATTTTTCCTAGGCCAAGAGTTAAGAGGGCTGACACTGTGTATTAAGCTTTTTTGTGTTCTCTGAGCTAATTAGTACAGTGGCTTATGCACAGCAGATATTTAGAAAAAAATACCCTGGTGTCTTGATACTGATTCAGTATAAGGGCGTTTCAGCCACTTTGCATGGATTTCTTTGGGAAGGATCTACCTGGATTTTAAATTTTTATCTAGTTTTTAAAATTTCTATTTATTAAATTTCTGTGTAGTTTTTTTGTGTGTTTAAATTCAGTCGTATTAGCACTTCCTGTCTTCTTGCTGGAACTCCTTTTTAGTTGAATGTGATTATTGCATTAATGATATATTGGTTGTCGTGGAGAATTGACATTCTTTCTAGCTCAATTAAAAAAATTATCATAAGCCTATGATGTGACTCAACCTGGAGACAAAAGGTGATATTAAGATGACATTCACCTTCTCTAGTAGGGAAGGAAGGTAAAAATACTCAGCTTGCTTTCAAATACCCAGGATACCTGTTAAGGAGTAATTTATTTAGGGAAGTGAAAATTTCTTTATATATTAGAAATTTTGCTAAATTAGAAAAATCTTAGAAAAGTGGGTTTTAGAATTTGATACTAGGCAGGGCACCTGGGTGGCTCAGTTGGTTGGGTGTTTGCCTTCTGCTCAGGTCCTGGTCCTGGGGTCTGGGGATCAAGCCCCATGGTCCTGGGGTCCGGGGATTGAGCTCCCTAAGCAGGGAGCCTGTTTCTCTCTCTGCCACCACCCTGCTTGTGCTCTCTCTCTGTCAAATAAATAGATAAAATCTTTTAAAAAAAAGAATTTGATACTAGGCGATTATATTTTTAGAGACATGTCCACATCAAACTAGATGCTGAGATAAATTGCTCTGATTTCTTGATCTCTATCTGAGGCAGATCCCATTCAGGTATTAGATATTGGCTCAGCTGTAACCAGGTTAAAGCACTTGTTCTGTACCCATAGATTTTGGAGACTTCTCCTTGGCAGACTTTGAGCCATGGAGACCCATAATGATTACAGTCTCCTAGGAAACTTAATCTGGCTGCAGATTGCAGAATTTATTTTGGGAGGTAAAGACCAGATAGGAGATTATTATGGACTGGTGTTTGTGGTCCACCTCCGGGAACCCCCACCATTCATATGTTGAATTTCTAACACTCAGTGTGACTATTTGGAGGTAGGCTTGTGAGGCAGTGCTGAAGGTTAAATGAGGTCATAAGGGTGGTGCCCTAAAATGATAGGGTTGATCCTCTTAATAAGAAGAGGAAGAGATACCAGAGTGTTCTCTTTCTTTATCTTGTGAGGACACAGCAAGACGTCAGCTGTCTGCAAGCCCCGGAGAGCTTTCACCAGAAACTGAATTGGCCAGCAGCTTGATCTTGGACTTTCTAGCCTCCAGAACTGTGAGAAATAAATTTTTGTTGTTTTAGCCACCAGTTTGTACTAATTTATTACGGCAGCCAGAGCAGACTGAGAGAGAGACCATTGTCATAATCTGAGCTTGAGGTGGTAAGGGGAGTGGTGACTGGAAGGAGATCAAAGAGATAGGTCCACGGAAATGAAAAAAAGTGATATTATGAGAAAAGAGTCTATAGGACCTGGTGGCTAACAACATACAGGAGGCAAAGTTGATGAGTCTTCAAATGGAACATTTGTCCACCTTTCCCAAAATGCGGAGAAGTGTTTCAGGAGTAATTGTGTTGAGCATTCCCAAGACCATCGCAGGTTTGGTGATTTGCTTGAAGGACTCACAGGACTCAGCCTATAGTCATATTCGTGGCCGTGATTTATTACAGTACAAGGGATACAACGCAAATGTAACAAAGGAAAAAAGGGCACATGGGGCAAAGTTTGGAGGAAACCAGGCACAGGCCTCCAAGAGTTCTCTCCGAGTTGAGTTGAACAGACAAGCTTTAATTCTTCCCGCATCAAGTTGCGAAAGCACTTGCAAAATGTTGTCTGCTGGAGAAGCCCTCCTGAGCCTTGAAGTCCAGAGTTTTTATCAAGTGTGAGTTACATAGACAACCTTTGTTTAGTCAAAATGGCTGATCTTCAGAAGGAAGGTAGATGTTCAACATAAACCGCATTGTTTGCACTCAGAGTTGGGGAACAGTAGGCCACACTTATCAGTTAGGGAATGATGGGAACCTTCCCCAAATCCAAGTTCCCAGATGCCAGCAAATGGCCCATCTTGCGAGCAGGCCTTTCTAAGGATATCAGTCTCTGGTTTGGTATATTAACTCTTTTCTGCACAGGAATATTTTAAATGAGAAAGAGAAAATTACACATATGCCACTCTTTTTATTAACGAAATTTATGCATAACAAATTTAAATTCTAGTCATTATCTTCAGTTGGCAACACATAAGGATACTTTCGACAAGTGTTAGGAAGCGAAAACAATTCTGAATGCAGTGAAATGTTGCCACACCTTTAAAGTCAAACCGTGGTGTGGCATTTTAGGTTGCATTCTCTTATATAGTAAGAATAATTTTATGATACCATTAGTAATAAATACCTAGACAAGTCAAAGAGTTATTGTCACATTATAATACATTTTGAGTTAAAAAATGTTTACTAAATGTCTGTGTGCTTTCTATTTCCATTAGATTGTTTCTTATCAATTGGCTCAGAGTTCATTATATACTAGGAATATTAGCCCTTTTTCATATATGGTATATTATTACCTTCTTTCCTCACCCCTGGCCAGAATGTTATTAAGACAAAGCATTTAAATTAGCTTCTAGAAGGATTCTCTAACTTACCATGAGATTGAGTTTTTGCTTGGTTGCTAAAAAATAGGCATGACTAAAATGTGAACATGTTGAAAATCAAATGGGCTGTGTTAATTTAATTTCCGAGAGAGCTATTTGAGCAGTTCAGCATTTGTGAAGATCTACACTCTATTTAAATGGACTTCTAACTTTCTTCATAGGAAATGAGCCATGAGCTAGCCTATTAGGCGATGTTGAAAAACTCAGCATCAAGAACAATGTTATCCAGGACTATTTCCAGAATAATATTTAGTTGAATTAAAAATGGAGATTGGTATTTGACTTCTGTGACATTAATTTGTCTTAAATGTTTGTCCAAGGTCTTGCATTTAGTTTATTGATGTTCAACATAAAACCCTCAAGGATCCATTTCAGACGAGTGATGAAAGTTGTAAGTCTAATTAGGAATTATGAGGGGGAAGAAAAAATAGATTATAGCTACATTAAAGAGGATCTGATCTCTGATTTTTGTCGTGAAGTCAGGAGAGCACCACTCATGTTGTTTGTTTCACTCTGTGGAATCTTCAAATAATTGTAGACAAGTAATTTCTCATGATTTTCAAAATAGTGCTAGAACTGAACTCCCTGCAATAGAAATAATACTAGAAAATTTACTGCCTCTAAAAAAAATCAAGTATAAGAAACAAAGTTGGCCCCTCAGTTCTCCTTGTTATATTTCCAATAATGCTATTCCCTTTATTACCTACCAGTTCCCAGATTGTGTTTCTGAACCATACCGGGTAAAATCATGGTACAGTGGTATTCAGATAGGTTTTTTTTATGTTTCTGGTTCTTCCCTACCAGTGTTCTCCCCATCGCTTGTATACTCAGGAACTAGTTGGTCCCATTTACCTTTCTTTCTCTCCTGCTTTGGCTCTCATGCTTTTGCACCCACCATAGTTGGTGATGTTCACCTCTGCCACCTGGGAGGTCACTTCTGTTTGATGTTTGTGCTGAGACCACTGTCTCTTGACAACACAGGACCTCTGTGAACCCTGCTAGTGCGCAGAATTCCTCCTATGGCAGCTGCATGTTGCTTTCTCTGGAGCTCTGCAGAGGCACAGCTCTTCCCACCCCTCAAAAAGTCGATTTGTTAGAATGTACTACATAGATCCTATATCTTTCCTGTCTTATACTCCAAATGCCTCAGAGAGATTTTTTAAGCAGCATCTTGTTCTCTTGTTTTGGCATAGCATCTGCTGTCCAGAGCTCTGGGGCAAGTTCCAGTTAGAACTGGGAGGTAGAAACAGCGTAGGCTCAAGGGCATCCAGAGGACAAGATGCCCTGACAGTGTTTTCCTTTCTATAGCACGTTAACCTCACAGATGCCTTAGCAGTCTGAAAACAGTTGATACAGTTTTCAGGAAAACTAGACATGTCTTGAGATAAGCGTAACTTGTTATATATAATTGCATGATGATAGAATTTTTAAAGTTTTCAAACTTTCTCTTAAAGCCAACAAAAATCTCCTTTGACACACACACACACACACACACACACCACACACCCCCCCCCCACCCCTGACTGGCTCAGGTGCTCTAACGGAAGCAGGTTGCAGTCCTACAGTGGTTCATCCCCCTGAGGCTCATGCATAGAATATGACAGGTTTTCGGAGATCACTGATCTCTTAACTCCCTTGTTTTATAGATGAGAAAAAGAATGTCCATGGGATCCAAATCTGCCATTTCTCAAAGGCATTACTAAACTTTTTCTAGACCTTCTTTGAGCTCATTCTTTCTTTGTGAGACATGATGGAATTAACTGTTCACCTGGCATTTCGTGTATACAGATCATGTAATGCTTATCTTTTTGTTTTATACCTAAACAGTGGTGCTTTCTCTTGTTTCTCTAGCCTCGGGGTTTATTTTTTAAAATTAATTTTAGATCCTCAGTGCCAGGGTGCGTGGGTGGCTCAGTGGGTTAAAGCCTCTGCCTTCGACTCGGGTCATGATCCCAGGGTCCTGGGATGGAGCCCCGAATCTGGTTCTTTGCTCAGCAGGGAGCCTGCTTCCCTTCTCTCTCTGCCTGCCTCTCTGCCTACTTGTGATCTCTGTCAGATAAATAAATAAAATCTTTAAACAAAAAATAGATCCTCAGTGCCCAAGGTCATCTTATCATATGTTAGGTAGCTAATACGTTACATTAAAATAAATAAATGTATTTAATACTTTTCTTGAAAATTATGAATTTGGTTTATGAAGTATAATTTTATATTAGTTGATACTTTAATTTTTTTATATTTTAATTTTTAATTGACTGTCCTGTTAGTTTATATGAGCGAGGTTTGTTTCTTCAACTAGATTGTCACTCTTTTAAAACCTCTGTCTTCCCCCACCATGAATCCCAGCATAATAGAAGCACATTGATTAATCAGAGAATCCCACAGAAAATGTCAAGAAGCTGTTGCTTTTTACTCCCTTCTTAGTGCCTCTTAAAATCTTCCTGACATTGACATGTAACAGATTTGTGTACTTCTTGAGGCTGCTGGATAAAGAGATGATGTATAATATGAAATAACAGGAATAGTGTTTGGGATCTACTGCTTATTAGCTTTTGACCATGACCATGTTACTTAACCTCTATGCCCCTAATTGCATCATCTATAAGGTGGGGAAAATAATATCTGTCATATTGTGATAAGTAAAGGAAATTACACCTAGTGTCTAGGAGTACAACATGTGTAATAATTGATAACTCTTTAAATGATAGTTTTTGTCATGTATAAGCAGGTGTGATGAACCTGTTAGTCCCTTGGTGTTTAAAGTTTAATGTGGATACAAATCATGTGGAGATCTTGTTAAACTGTAGGTTCAGATTTATTGGGTTTGAAATGATGCCAGATATTCTTCATTTCTGATAAACTTTTAGGTGCTCTATGGACACTTGACATAGCAAGGGGCTGCATTATTCAGGATTCCTACCATGCATTTTCTCCCCCATATGTTGAATGATTGGATTGTCTTTCACAATTACCGTATGTATTGTCAAATATTGTGACTGTGTTTTTAAGGTAGTGAAAATAGTATCTTGGACTTATGCTTGCTTTGAATACCTCTTTTCGTTAAAATGCCAAGGGCGTGATATATTTTTTTGAAAGCTTGCAGTGCTGGGTATTGAACAGTTAAGGCCAGACCATTAGGTTACAAATGATGATCCTGTCTACTTTTGGAGGTTTTGAATTTGAAAGGATACCAAGCAAGGACTTTAGGCAGATCAGGTCTTTAGCCATTTTCTTCCTGCTGTGTATGATTATCTACAGGTCAAAAATTTACAAATATATATCTAAATATCCCATGTAAGATGAACTTTATAAATCTTCTGAAATTGAGGGGCCCTGGGTGGCTCAGTGGGTTGGGGCTTCTG
The DNA here is from genome assembly GCA_003697995.1 of Taxidea taxus jeffersonii. Classification (NCBI taxonomy): domain Eukaryota; kingdom Metazoa; phylum Chordata; class Mammalia; order Carnivora; family Mustelidae; genus Taxidea; species Taxidea taxus. The sequence continues at coordinate 36,920 of ML100795.1, read as the reverse complement.
CCTTCGGCTCGGGTCATGGTCTCAGGGTTGTGGGATCAGGCCCCGCGTCGGGCTCTCTGCTCGGCGGGGAGCCTGCTTCCCCCTCTCTCTCTGCCTGCTTCTGCCTACCCTCTGTCAAATGAATAAATAAAATCTTCAAAAAAAATTAAAAAAAAATCTTCTGAAATTGAAATAAAAAGAACACTAGACTGGAAGTCAGGAGATGAGAATTCTGGCTTTGGCTCCAACAAAGATTAGTAGGGTAACCTTGGAAAGCTCATCGTTAATTCTAACTTTTTCATGCATTTGTAATATTTTATAAAACAAATGTTTAAACAAAGCTCTCAGTTTCCTAAGAATGGATCTCACCTATAACAATTTTCTAATCTTCAGTATTCTGAGTTTAACTTTAATACTAAGTACTCTAACAATTAGTTGACTATGCCTAGTTTTATTTTAATTATATTCATTTTTGTTAATAAGATTTTAATAATACATTTTGGAACATTTTACTGACTAATTGACTATTTCAGATATTGCATCAAAATTTGAATATATTTTTATAAAAATACAAATTAAGGCAAATGTAAAAAATTCTTTGAACTGTAATTATTTTCAGGTTCTTTATCTTCTCATGTGTGCAGAGTTATCCACTGATGTAAAAGACAAAACACAAGAGACTTATGAATTCCTGAATATTGTAAAATACTCTTCAGCTCCTATGTGCAGCTCTTGGAAATACCATATTAATTTGTGAGTACCTGCAGGAGCACAAATTATAACAGGAAGCAAGAAAATGGACCTTGGCACTCTTGGGAAGTGATACTTAGTTAAGTGGGGATTTATTGCATCCAAGATATCTGAGAGGAAGGATTTGACAAGTTAATTAATTTGTCTTTTCTCTTACCTAAGTGCTGTCATTGCTCAAATCCTTCTGAAGCTCCAAAGCGGTTTCTCTCTCTGTCTTCAGCAGCAGCCCACAAGCCTTCCAGGCATTCTGACCTTTATTTGGAGGGGGAAGGGCAAGAGATGTGGAAAAGCATTTCCCTGGGCTTGAAGAGTGTTGCTTGTGAGAGATGTTTAGGGTCATAGGTCATACTGTGTCAGTCTTAGCACTAGATTCAAGTGGCAGAAGGCATCCGCTTGCTCTTCACCAGATTTAACTTGGGATATTTGTGATAGCTAGAGTTCTCTGAAACACAGTCTCTGGCAGTGTCCCCTCCTTCCTGGATCTGAGGCTGGTTCGGCTTTGAGTTACCGTAGTCATAGGAGCAGAACTGGGTGTGCTGAGATAGCAATACTATGCATGTGACCTGTGCCACCTTATTATAAATAAAGTATCATTTTGGGTACCAGATAAAATACAAAAGTTATTACTGGGTAGGCATTTTCCACAAACCTCTGCAGCTAATCTATGTGTTTGAATGGCAGCCAGACTATTGAAATGTATAAACATATAGCATTACAAGCTAACATCATGCTGTTTTAAAGCAAATAACCTCCACTGTTCTTCTAAGCACCTTGGAATTATTTTCTTGGTTGTAGCCATTGTTTTGATGTTTACATATAGTAATCATCATTATCTAACACTTAGGATTTCTGAGCAGCGGTAGTAAGCATTGAACTTCTTAACTCATTTCTAGTAAAGAAAATAGAAAAGCAAGCAGGGTAAATTTTGAGTTTAGTGTTGATTCAAAGTCAACAAATAAGTGATAGCTATTTCACATAATTTTCTGGTATTTGCTTCTGTAGCATTGTTTTCAAACTCAGTTCTTTTTTTTTTTTTTTTAAGATTTTATTTATTTATTTGACAGGGAGAAAGAACAAGTGGGCAGAGCAGCAGGCAGAGGGAGAGGGAGGAGCAGGCTCTCTGCTGAGCAGGAAGCCTGATGCGGGGCTCCATCCCAGGACCCTGAGATCATGACCTGAGCCCAAGGCAGAGGCTTTGACTAACTAAGCCACCCAGCACTCCTCAAACTCAGTTCTTAAGTACTGAATTAGGGAGAGGTACTGGACATTTGGGAACACTTTTTTCCTCTGCCATAAGCTGTGATACATATTTCATATTGAAAGTTGATATTAATAATAATAAGTTAATATTATATACAACAGGAACCCTGACAAAATGCGTGATAACAGCAAAATTATACTTATTCAGGAGGATAGTGATATTTCCTTAATTATAAATAAAACTTATTGTATCCACACTAATATGATTTCCAGTAAGTGCTCTGAGATCAGTTAGTGCTTAAATGAGTTCTTAGAGATCAGGTCTCCAAAGAGATTTTTAAAAATATTTATATCAAACCTGCATAGTATGTTTTATAAGTAAGCTGAATATCTACATAATATTCCCATAGTTGAGTGGTAATACTGTCATTAACTAGCAATAAATTTTACAACTAATTTAGTATGCTTCTGTGATTAAGAAAATAAGTTGTCGGGGTGCCTGGGTGGCTCAGTGGGTTAAGCCTCTGCCTTCGGCTCAGGTCATGATCCCAGAGCCCTGGGATCGAGCCCCACATCAGGCTCTCTGCTCCATAGGGAGCCTGCTTCCCCCTCTCTCTCTGCCTGCCTCCCTGCCTACTTGTGATCTCTGTCAAATAAATAAATAAAATCTTTAAAAAAAAAGAAAAGAAAAGAAGTTGTCATTTCTATGTAAAGTATTATTTATAAGAGCATGATATTTTTCCAAGAAGCATAGTATTTAGATATAATATGCTTATGACCTCCCGTTTTGCCTATCTAGTTTTCAGGTATGGTCTTGTGGACTGTAGTCCTCTCTCTGATTTGTTCCCCACTTTGTTAAAAAAAGAAAAGAAAAAACAGAAGGTTCAAGGAAGACCATCTCTTAACATTTTGTTTTGTATTTTTTGCAGTAAGTCTTTTTATTATATAGGAAACCATATTCCAACCTTAAGTACACTTGCATATGGGAAAACAGGTTTTAGAATGTGTAAAATTAAATGAATAAGGTCTTGGTTATTCTTTATATCTTCAGTGAGTCTTAAATTGGGGACCAGAGCAACTTACAAACCATTGCTGTTTATAAAACCTCTCTTTTTTAGCTTTTGTCTTTTTCTCAATTGTATTTTGAATGACTTCTGTCTTCTGTGGATTAGTACAGTGCTTGGTGGAGGAGAATGGGAAATGGTATTATCATTCAAGTTTTAGAATTCAACAAAAGATTCAGAATTTTTCTTCTGTATTTCCACAGGGCCTTGGCTTTGCCTCTTTTACTACAAAGTATACTTCAGGTGTTTACCATAATATTCTTAATATACTTTGCTGTTTCCTGATTGCATCCAAGAATAACTGCTCTAGACCAGTGCAACTCAAGCTTTAATGTAAATATGAATCAGCTGGGGATCTTGTCAAAATGCACATTTTGGTTCATCAGGGCTGGGTTGGGCCTGGGATTCTGCATTTCTAAAAAGCTGCCAGTTGGTGCCCCTGCTCTGATGTAGGGACAATATCTTGGACATATGGGTTATATCAGTATATCTAATGCTTCTTAATACATATACCGTGTGTTCTAGGAATAGCTTGTTCTTAGGCAGTGATTCTCAAACTTTAGCATGTCCCCAAATCATGTGGGAGAATGTTTGCTAAAAATACACATGGCTGGGCTCCCCTCCTCAGAGTCTGTTTTGGGGCGGGAGTGGGGGGGGGTGTTGAAGGTGGCTTGGGAGCCTAGGAATCTGTACTTTTCAGAACTCCTCAGATTTTGGTGCAGGTGGACTAAGACCACACTTTGAGAAATAGTACTTTAAAGTTTGGAATTGCTGTGGAAATTCACAGTCCTTTCTGCAACAGTAGGCTTTTAAAGCCAAAGTTACATTGAAAAACCCATGTGAAAGGTTATTGCTTTGGATGCCAGTGTAGTATTTGGTTAATGAGAAAGCAGTCCTATAACTTTGTGTGTTTATCTGTTCTGTCCCATTGCCTCAGGCAAAAGGCACATGATATTTTACAGTATACCAGTGGAGAAGGCCACAATCTCCTTTAGTCCCTATTTAACCCGGAAGGGGTCTTAATAGAATAATTGGGTGGAAGTAATAGGTGAGTAGGTATATTAAATGATGGTGAATGGAGGCTGGCATTAATGCTTCTCTTGGGCATTCTAACCGGGATATTGACTCTCTCTCCGGGTTCCACCCACATGTCTGGTGTCACCTGCTATTATATTTGCCTCGAGTCCCAAGACTCGCTGGTGCCTTACATAAAATACAGAGTTGGTGTGCAAGTTGAAACAAAAATTAGGAATTCAGATAACATAATGAGTTATTTGTCATTTTAGTTTGACAGCAGTTAAATTCTAAAAGTATGTCATTCAAAGTGAATTTTTAAAAGTGACATCTTTTCACAACTTTAAAAGTGATTCTTCACCTGCACATGTCTCTTTCTCTTTTAAGGATGTGGGAGGTATTTATGTAATACCTAATTGACTCTATATAAATTATTTAAAACAATAGGGTTGTACAGAGGTTACAGTTATTAGATAATCTTTCCAGAAATAGTAGAGTACTGTGTTCGGCAAACTGTGTAATGTTAACCTAAGTGATTTAAAAGCTTTATTTAGGATTAATCTATCATATGGTTAAATTTATTATCTCATTTATTCACTGATTTGCTGATGGTCTTACAACTCAGAAGTTTTTTAAACAAACAGAGGTATACCCAAAAATGAATTATAGGATGAATTCAATTAAAGCAGATTATAACCAAGGCTAGCCCTGGACAGAAATGTGGGATTAGTGAGCTGTGATTCCATTACTCCTTTTCTGCTTCTCTGCTCCCCAGAGCAAATTCCTTTGTGCTGCTTCTGGACGGCTCTGTTCCAGTGCCACAGTACCCCTCTGAGGTCTCCCTTGCCTTTGAGAATTTCAAGGTCTAGAGCAGAAACAGTTTTGAAACTGTCATGACCTAGTATAGTAAGTGCTGTATGAGAAGGATATTTATCATATAAAATACGTTAAGATCACACAGATTAATTCTGCCTGAAAGAAACGAGAAGATAGACAAATACTTCCAGGGGTAATTAACATACAACATAATCCTCTCTGAGATGAGAATATAAACTGAGTGACCTTTTGGGGATGCCTTTCTGTTGTGAATTTCATGGTTTATTAATAGGCTAAGAACTGTGGTTTACAGTCTACAATATTCATACCTCTTAACACAAAGGTGGGTAGCATTGGGAAGGAAAAGTGTCTACTGGTTTTTAAAACAAACTAAAAATTTTCATTGCATGCTGGGAAGTAATTTTGTTGAAATTTCGATGAAAATTTTGCTTTGAGTTAAGAAAACATATGAATGAAAAAGAAATGTAAAAGGTATTTAAATTCAGACACATTATTGTTTTTAAAGATTTTATTTATTTATTTGACAGAGAGAGATCACAAGTAGGCAGAGAGGCAGGCAGAGAGAGAGGAGGAAGCAGGCTCCCTACCGAGCAGAGAGCCCGATGCGGGGCTAGAGCCCGATGCGGGGCTCGATCCCAGGACCCTGAGATCATGACCCGAGCCAAAGCAGAGGCTTAACCCACTGAGCCACCCAGGCGCCCTCTGACACATTATTTTAAGAGCAGTTGATTTCTAACTAAGAAGAGAATCAGGATAGCTGTTTGAACTAAAGTGGAAAGACTGCTAAGACTTAATGTCAAGTTGTTTTTATTTTCACACCTAATATTTTCTAGGTTTCTACATATATGGTTCAAGATAGATTTAATAAGATTACTCTAGCAAAATATAATTAAAGGCATATACCTTATGAAATAAAAATAATGTTTAGAAGTTTACTTTATAGTTATATATAAATTAAGAACTTTATATCATTTAAAATTAATCATAATTTTGATGCTCCTTGATGGCTAGGGCTATGGTAACAGTTACTAGTTACTTGTTAACGGTTACTAGTCACATGTGACTCTTTAAGTTTAAATTAATTGAAATTAAAGTGAAATTAAGTAAAATATGAAATTGTGTTTTAAATGTTAAACATTTGAAGTGGCTAGTGGCTTCTGGGTTGGACAGCAAAGATACAGAATATTTCCATCGTTGCAGAATTTGGACAGCACTGGGATAGATTTTAGAGTATATGCCAGATGTGGAATTGCTGGGATATGCACTTGTATCAATTAGGCTCAGGTTCACTTACATAAGCCTAAATAACATAAATTATAGTGGGTTAAATAAAGTAGAAGTTTTCTTTCATAGAAGTAAAGTCTGGAAATAGACAATCCAAGGCCATTGAGGTAACTCTGTGGTATAAAAAAATGAAGCTCATTCTTGCTTTGTTCTCTCCTGCTGTCACCTCTTCTGCATTGTGGTTCAGGATGGCTGCCCAAACTCCAGCCCTTATTAAGTCTGTATTCCAGACAGAGGGAAGAGGGAGAGAAGGGAAGAATTCTCCCTGTTTCTTTTTTAATTCTAATTAGTTAAAGATTTTATTTATTTATTTGAGAGAGAGCGAGAGAGAGCATGAGTAGGGGGAGGGGAAGGAGACGCAGGCTCCCTACTGAGCAGGGACCCCAATACAGGACTTGATCCCAGGACCCCGGGATCATGACCTGAGCTGAAGGCATATGCTTAACTGACTAAGTTACCCAGGCACCCTGACGTTTCCTTCTTTTTAAAGATAATTTCTCATTTAACTATCATTGGACACTTGACTTTTATTTAATTGGCTAATACTTATCTTTTATATTTCACATGGCCAATACTAAGCACAAGTGACAATAGGAAATGTCTTATAGCTGGGCAGAAATGTGTTTCCCTAGAGAGGGCTTGCTGTTGTCAAGTTCTTCAGAAGAGCCAATGAGAAATTAGTCTCAATGTTTAGAAATTAATGTAAATGAGAAGTCTTTCATAGTATGTTTTAAAACCTAACAGAGCAATAAGAAGCAAATAGTGTTACCTCATTTCACTGGGGTAGAGAAAGCATGCAGAAATCACAAATTTATTTACATAATCCCTCTTATGCCCATTTTCCATGTACTTAGAGCTTAGTATTGAGCTGTTTATTTTTTTTTGAAGTTATAGTTTGTTACATTATCTGTGAAATTTTATTATTGGAGTTGAGGTTTCAGTTGTGTGAGGTGTTCCTCAGATAGCCGAAATATTCCAAATTAAAATATATTGAAATTAATGAAATGAGCAAATTAATCACAGTTAGAAATGATGATTGTCATAAGGGTAGTGCTCTACATTTTGTAAGTATTCAGGGATTAATGGTGTTTTCTAATATTCTATGGATGTTTATTAATAGGTAGTATAGTTTAAGGTTGATTTCACATAGAGCTACCCTACAACCCAGCAATTGTACTACTAGGTATTTACCCCAAAGATACAGATGTAGTGATCTGAAAGGGCATGTGTACCCCAATGTTTATTAGCAGCAATGCCCACAATAGCCAAACTATGGGAAGAGCCCAGATGTCCATTGACAGATGAATGGATAAAGATGATGTGGTATACACACACACACACACACACACACACACACACACACACAGGAATACTTCTCAGCCATCAAAATGAATGAAATCTTGCTATTTGCAATGGTATAGATGGAACTAGAGGGTATTATGCTAAACTAAGCAAAATAAGCCCATCAGATAAAGATAATATCATGTGATCTCACTCATGTGGAATTTAAGAAACAAAACAGAGGATCATAGGGGAGAGAGAAAAAAATAAAGCAAGACAAAATCAGAGAGAGAGATAAGCCATAAGAGATTCTTAATCATAGGAAACAAACTGAGGATTGCTGGAAGGGAGGGAGGTGGGGGGATAGGGTAACTGGGTGATGGACATTAAGGAGGACATGTGACATAATGAACACTGGGTGTTATATAAGACTGATGAATCACTGACCTCTACCTCTGAAACTAATAGTACATTATATGTTAATTAGTTGAATTTAAGTAATAATTAAAAAAATAGTTGATTTCACTAGTAAAATACTAGTTGATATAGAAAATGCTAGTAAAAATAGTTGATTTTCTAGTAAAATTACTAGAAAATGAAAATTGTTATTAACTTTTTCCATATTTTTTTATCCTTTATTCTCCTGGAAATTTTTTTTTTTTAAGATTTTATTTATTTATTTGTCAGAGAGAGTGAGCACAGGCAGACAGAATGGCAGGCAGAGGCAGAGAGAGAAGCAGGCTCCCTGCTGAGCAAGGAGCCCCATGTGGGACTCATCCCAGGACGCTGGGATCATGACCTGAGCAAAAGGCAGCTGCTTAACCAACTGAGCCACCCAGGTGTCCCTCTCCTGGAAATTTTTAAATCTTATTTTGGCCTATCTTTTAAGAAAGACAGTTATTTTAATAATGTGAGTATACAGAGTCTGTGATCCCCATTTAATAATTTGTGTCTTTAAATCATTAGGTTGTTCCAGTGCTCTGCAAACACATGTTTTGTTTTTTTTTATTGTCATCGATTTAGGACAGACTCTGGAAGCCCGTATTCTAGGAATTCAAACAGTTAATATATCTTTCTTCTTCTAAAGTGAGCCATCAGGAAAACCTTGAGAAAAAACTTAGTTTTTATTTTCTTACATTCTGATGGGTAACAGTTACTACTGTAGGATTTCTGTTGGAGTTCAGATTTTGCCTAAGAACCTGTGTGCTTTTGCTTGTGGGATTTCCAAGGAAATTTCATGTTTGAATCTGGTAAGAATGAAGGCACAGTATTTTCAGGGGACATAACCCAGTAGTCTGTTCATAAAATGAGGTTACCTGAATCTTGCCTCACCATTTCCCCAAAAATTTTAGAATAGATTCTTAATTGATAATGTCGGCAACTTTATCATAAAGCTCTTTACCTTCAGCTATTGCCTTGAGAGTTGCAACCTGTGTCTTTTATCTGATTTTTTATTCTTATTGTTCTTTATCTGTTTAGTTTCATTGACTTCTTCCCTTTGGCACACAGGGCACTACCAAATCTTATATCTTTCTGTCTTCTCAAATTTCTTTTTAAAAAATATTTTGCTTTTTAAAACTATAGATTTATCAAAAAAAAAAAAAAAGATTTACATTTGCTGGCAGCCCACTCTGTCGGAGCTGCAGTCTGGCTTCAACCACCAGCACTTGACCAGGTGCTTATTTGAAGATCTCCAGTGGTACATTAATTAAAACCCCAGTGGCCCTTTTCTCTTTGTGTTTCTTCATCTCTGCCACAGTTGAATTTTTGACCACTTTCTCTGTGAAATTCTCAGTTCCTACTGTTTCCCATTGAGTGTTCTTTACTCCCCCCACTGGGACTTGTTAAATGTGTCATCTTTCTTCTTCTTCTTTTTTTAATCTTCCTTCCAGTTAGATACACAAAGCTCCCACCTGAAATATCACCCCATACTTATCTCTTCCTGTTACAGATCCTACCAGGGCTCTAAGACCTTCATATGCCATCTTCCCTTTGAGCTAAAAATATTCTTTCTCATTTCTATCTCATTTTCTCATTTCTCATCCAGTTCCTACTTGAAGTACTTTTAGGATGGGTTTTTTCCTTGACGGTATGATTTTGTACAAATTTCTTATCTACCCTAGCAGATACTAATCACAGGAGGAGAGAGGCTACCATTGCAGCTTCCTCAATGCTGCATATCGTCCGTAACCTTAAATATTTGTGTTGACTTCACTTTGATTATTAAAATTAATATCTGATTTACTAAAGTTGTAATAAAAGACATTATTCTTTAATTTAAAAAATATTTGTGTTGTGTGCTGTGGTTGGCAGAATAATGACTTGCCAAAGATATCCATGTCCTAATCCTCAGAACCTTCATGTATGTAAAGTTACATGACAGAGAGGAATTAAGGTAGCAGATGGAATTAAGGTTGTTAATAAGTTAACCTTCACAGGGAATTTATTCAGTTTTACAGTAATTTTTCTTTTCTGGTTGTTCTTCAAAGGAATTCTGTGTAATGAAAGAGAGAAAGAGCCCAGTGAGAGAGAGCCCACATTGGATGTATCCATCCAAAAGGAAAAAATTCCTTTTATTTGGACTTTATAATTCAAAAAAAGTAAAGATACCTCCCTTGTTGAACAGGGCTGCTAAATAAGGGGAGATGTCAAATGACAAAAATAAAACAATGCATTACAAGTTTGATGTCCTTTATTCAGAGGAAAATAGTTCATCCATTGGAGGAGTGCCATACCTCACAAGCAGTGGACACTATTGTGGAGGGATTTGAGGTAAGAGCGAGTTTTATGGATTGTTAGAAGAGGCAACTCAGGAACAGGGCGTAACTGGCTAGGAGGTTGGGAGTTCCCTGTGAGACAAGCAGGCCCTATTTTCTAGGGCTTGGTGAAGCTAGCTAAAGTGGAGTTGGAGGACTGTAATGGTGTACATTAGGTTTTCATGACAGTGAGGTGTTTCCTGTAAGTGCAGGCTGACTTATATTTTGATTTATGACATGGACTGGGCCACTGCAGTGGCCTCTATTTTGTGAATTGCTGTATATAAATTAACATTATCAGAGTTCAGTAAATATTAATTTAATGACGAGTTGATGAGTGAAGGGAGTATGTTATTCATTCTCCTAAAAAAATGAATTACTTTAGTTTCATAATTGCACAATATTCTTCCCTCCTCTCTTAGAAATAATGCTTCCTTTACTTGGAGGTGTCTCCCCTTTTCCCTTTGAATAAGTCCTAGTGATCCTTAAAGTCTTGGTTTAAATGTTAAATGGGGAAGGATTTCTTAAACTCCTTAACCACTACTATCCTTTCTCCCCCTTTTCTATACTAGTCAGGTATATGTACTTAGTGTTCCCACAGCACTTTGTATTTCCGTCTTAGCCCTAATACACTCTAGCATTATTATCCATGTAATTGTCTTCCTCTGTAGACTGTGTACTCCGTAAGATCGGGGACTCTATCTTTTTTGCTCGTTATTGCATTCCCAGAGCCTGCTATAGTGTATACTTGTTAAATATTTATTGAATGACGTTCATGAGCAATCTCAAATTTGCTCAAATTTCAGAAATAACATGTTCAATTTAAGTAGGTATAAAGTATTGTTTTCAGATTCTTTGCTTATCTATTGATGTCACCCTACCCAGAATTAAACTTAATAATGGCTTTTTAAAAAGAATTTATTTATTTGAGAGAGAGAGAGATAGTGAGAAAGAGCGTAAGGTGGGGGGAGTGGGAAAAGGAGGCTCCCCCGCCAAGCATGCTCCCCGCTGAGCAGGGAACCTAACATGGGGCTCGATCCCAGAACCCCAAGATCATGACCCCAGCCGAAGGCAGACATTTAACTGACTGAGCCACCTGGGTGCCCCAAAACTTAATAGTAGTTTTATAGGCAGAATGAAGTCTCTAATAGTAAAATCTTTTCCTTTTAAGTAAACTGTTGACGTTTATCCAAACTTTAAGCTTGATATTTAATCTCCAGATTTAATCTGTTTCACTTTTATATTTGAATAAAAATCTTCTTAGAAGCTGCCATTTTATACTTAGATATTATTTTTCTAGAAATAATTTTATTCTTCTGTGACTTTTCTACGTTGGAGTCTAGTATTTTTGAGAGCATATATTTAGAACATTGATTGTGTATAATTTTTTTATTTTTAAGAGAGAAAATGGCATTGATCTGTTTCTTGCCTTTTGAAAATAATACTCTGTTGGAGGCTTGGAAGGGTTTATGTAGAATTAAGTGGGCTTATGTTGGTTGATGGGCTCCTGCAGATAAAGCCCCAGCCAACTTCAGCCAGGCTGCTTTTGTGTTGATGCACTGTTTTTCCCTTGGGCCAATAGATGCTGTTTTTTATAAGATAAGAAGACATGGTTGGGAAGGAAATTTGTTCTGTTTTGCTGCTATTTAAAGCACCATAGAACTGGTTGGTAGACCTTGATGCTCTTTCACTTCATCTGCAGTTGAATTGTTGCTATTTTTTTATTATTAGGGAGAGAAGTTCCTTTGAGATAATGTCTACACAATAGTTATAATTTCATGGTTTTCCATGTGAAATGAAATGATTCTCTGGAGATTTGGCCTATTTAATTTGGTTTCAGCATCTTAACCACTAGATTGTTTGGCCTCCAGTTTGGATGATTAAAGTTAATAAATCTAATTTATTTCTTTGGATTTCATTGATATTGTGAAATTTCAAGCTGGCTAGTATAAAGAACTCCTAGCAGCCCAAATCTTTGGTCTTCTAGAATATAATTTTAAGCTACTTCTCTCGCTTTTTCCTCCTTTTCCATGTTTGCTCTCACTCTGTCTTAACTGTGGCTTTCATTTATCCTGAGACTTAGGTTGCTAAGAAGGGCTTCAGGAGATAACTTTTCACAGCCAAGAAAAAGGGGAGAGGGTTTTGGTGTGTAAACAAACAAATCCAAGATGGCGGGATGTGGGTGAATCATGCATGATACATCTTTGCCAAGTCCTGCCTACCGAGGAAGGCTCCATTTCTGCAAGGAAAACATCTTTGGTGAGGAACCAGTTTAGCTTTTAGCATTTATCACCCTATTCCACCACTCCTCCTCCTCTTCTTCTCCTTCTTCCTCTTCCTCTTTAAGATTTTGTTTATTTATTTGACAGAGAGAGAGGGAACACAAATAGGGGGAGTGGGAGAGGGAGAAGCAGGCCTCCCGCTGAGCAGAGAGCCTGATGCGGGGCTCCATCTCAGGACCCCGGAATCATGACCTGAGCCGAAGGCAGAAGTTTAACAACTGAGCCACCCAGGCTTCCCCCCCACCCCTCATGTTCTTATTAGAAGAGCTGAATTGCCCCAAGAAATTGCTAACTTCCTTGAAGTATGTGGGACCCTCCACCAGGGACTGTGAGGCTTGTAGTGAGTGTTTCCTTTAGTCTGTGGACTCTTCTACCCTGTGAGTGTTTGATGGAAACCAGGCTCCTGCTGAGACATACAGCATGAAATCTCATTGTTCCAGTTTCCCTTCTTCCAGTCTCGTAAATTCATGGAGTGGAAGTGCATCAGAATGAGACTTTGCCTAGTTTCTATGGTGATGTGAGGAATCTTTGGGGAATTGTAAAACGGTATCTTTTTGTTTCAAGCGTTCCCTTGTTCCTATTGTTCCGGGCTTCCCCATCTACCCCTGGAGTCATTGGCATGCATTATTTCAGGAGAGTAGCTGCAGTCTCAAAGGTTTCTTTTTCAGCTGCTTTTTTAAAAAAATAAATTATTTTCTTGATGTGAAATACATGTACAGAAATAAAATTTAAAAGGTACAAAAGGATATAATTTTATGTAAATCTTCTCTTCCCTTCTTTCCCCCCAATACATCACCACCCTTTTTCTCTGTCATTCATTTCTGTGTACCCAAATGCTACATCATTTACACTCTTGTACACCTTGCTTTTCTCACATAATATCTTTGCTGTAGTTCCATATTGGAACATATAAAATACCTCATTTTTGTTATCAGCTTTAGTAGCCATATCAGATTGGACAGTTCCGTTCCTAATCTTAGGCTTTAACAAATAATGCTGCGGTGAATAGCCCTGAGCATACAGCATCTTGCACTCATGAATTTATCAACATGATCAGTTCTTAAAAGTGGAATTGCTGGGTCAAAGTCTAATATTCTTAACTCTCAGCCTTAAATGTGTTGGGGTTTGTTTTGGTGTGGCTTGGTTTCTCCAGAGTAATACTCATGACAGGCTGGATCTCCTGAGAGAAATAAGGATGTTTTAAATTCTAGAAGCTCCTCAGTATGTGTTGAGAGCAAAATTTTAAAATCTGTACATAATTTCATTATAAGCAACAGCATATTAAAAAAAACGACTCGGGATTATATGTATGTTACACACAACACACACGTGCACACACACGTAGGCAATTTTGCTACCAGAAAAAGGAATCCTTTCCAGTGCTGAGAAGAGCCATAGGTCCAGGTTCTTACCCCCCTACATACCTTTCAGAGGCTGAAAAGTGAACATAGGAGACAGGGAGGTATTGATGATAGTGATGGTAATAAAAAAAAACAACAACAACACAAAAACCAGTCAGCTTTAGGAGAGAATTTGAGAATACTAGGATTGCCTGAGAAAGCTGTCTCTCAAGGGACAGAGAAATTCTAAGAGCACTGGTAGACTAGCCAAAACCCGTTAGCAGAAGATACATGCTAGAGAGTACCTGAACCTCAAAACCAGATGTCCTTGAAACAAGAGGCTATGGCAAGATTCAAGGTCAGCCAAAAAGACTGGCAAAAGTCTGAGTAGACATGAGGGTAAGGCAGGTAGTGACTAGATATTCCACCTGGCAGATGTCTCAGATAAAGCCAATCAACTGCCTGGCCTATAGGACATGAATCACCACTCACTTCCCCTCCACCATGACCATGAGACAACTCAGTCTCCTCCTTATAACTAGTTACCATCCTAAGAAAGAAGATGGGGTTGAGGGATTCCTTAAAAAGATTGAATTTTTAATCATGGAACACCACATCAATGATGTACTGTATGGTGACTAACATAACACAATTAAAAAAAAAAGAAAAAAAAGGTTGAATTTTTAATTGAATGACTTTATCTGAAAGAGATTGCTTTAAATAGAAGAACTTGAGTCATTTTTAGTTGCTAAATTTTTAACAATTCTCAACCGTAGTCCACCTATCACTATTAGAAGAAATGGATGCATAAGAGTGAAATTACTTATGTTGTAGAAAAGGACTGTTATTTTTATATTTTTGTACATCTGAGTCACGGTATATCTATTTTATCACCTCTCTCCAGTGTGTACACACATGTACACTCATACATGTTGCAGAACAGTATGTCTCTGTTTACTTCCACCATGCCATACTATAAGGCATGTCCAAAGGTGAACCATGGATTGCAACATAAGTAAGTTACTATATGGCTTCAAATATTTTTAAATGGAATTCTGTTTGAGTATAAATATAGAAGCTTCTGGTTACTTGTAGGTATCTTTACCAGCCTGTTCCATCATATTTTCACCATATCACAATTACCTACATGCTGTCTCTTCTCTTTTTATCAGAAACAATAATAATGAATAATAATGAGTGCTATTTGTGCTCTCAACACTGTGCCCTGTCTAATGTTTTGTGAGTATCACTTCATTTATATGAGGGGAGTGGCACAAAGAAGTTAAGGAACTTCCATGGGAAATTTATTTATTTGTTTGTTTTTAAAGATTTTATTTATTTGAGAGAGAGAGAGGATGAGCCCAGCCAGGGGGAGGGGCAAAAGGAAAGGGAGAAGCAGGCTCTCCACTGAGGAGGCAGCCAGACGTGGGGCTTTCAGTCCCAGGACTCTGGGATCATGACCTGAGTTGAAGGCAGACACAACCGACTGAGCCACCGAGACACCCCTCCATGAGGGATTTAAAGTCAGAGTTCACACTCTCAACAAGGAAGCTATATTGTATGCCACCACCTTGCATTTTTGCTTTCATTCCTTCCTTCATAACTACTGTTTTGTGTAAATTCTGTTTTCCCATTCTCCCATTCCCCCGTCCCCTTGTCCCTTTGGTTTTCTGGTCTTTCTCTGTTGTGTGAGTTCTGTTTCACCCCTTTTATCACCTGGAGTCTTTCTGGTAGACTGATTTCTGATTCTCTGAGTTTGTTCCTCATGCTCCTCTCCCCCTCCCACTCTTTGCCCTTTTGTCATTGACAGCTTCTTGCAGATTCCCTTGCTCTTTTTCTCTCTTTCTCAGTCCAACAAAGATTGCTTAGAAAGAGCAGCAGCCTTGTCATTTGAACAAAAGATTCCAAGAACCCTGTGTAGGTTGGCTATTGATTAGCTTAACTGAAAGGCTGATTAGCCACTCCATCTGTGGCTGAGTCTATCTGTTAATACCAGGGAGTTGCAGGCTGTAGTGTTAGGAGATCCGCCAGTGGCCACCTTTACATTAATTTTACTTACTGATTTCTGTCTCGGAGGTCTTAACTATACCGTGATTATTGCATAGCTCCCAGAAGGGAAAATGAAGTCCCTGAAAGCACCTTACCTTGCAGGCTTGATTTATTTTAAGATCCTGTTAGTTTCCTAGGTATTATTTTCATCACATTTGGAAAATCAATTTTATATTTTAACTCCATATTTTTTAACTTCTAAATCGTGCTTAGAAAAAATGTTATAATATAGCCCTTTCATTTTCTTTTTTAGCTTTAATTGATTTCTGTTTTTTCTTTATTATTGAAATATGGTAATTCAGCTAAGGAGGAATGAAGTTACATGTGAATTTATGTGTACATCTATTTATAGAAATATGTGTATGCGTCCATAAGTATTACATGTGATTTTGCGTGTAATATGTATATGCTGGTTAGGTATATCAATTGATAAAGAGCTCATTGAAATCAAATATGTTTTATAAGCTTCCTTTTAATGATTTCCCATTATTACTATGTAGACTCCAATGAATCTAATCAGTAAGTAAGATTTACTGAGTCTTGATGGATATGGAGAATATGCACATTTTAACTGAAACAAAATTTTTAATTGTGATTATTTAGCATTTCTTTCTCCTTATAAAAGGTAAGAATTGGCTCTTTGATGTTGTTATCTAGTGGCAGACCATGAAATAAATTTGGTATCATTTTTATTGATTTCTATGTATTTTATCAACTCAAGAAGTCTCTCCAGAGGAGCAGTCTTTTAGTTGGTTTTAGTTGGTGATGTACTATGCATTGTATTGGAACAAAGAGGTTTTCTTTATATTCTAAATTCCTTCTGGATAATATTAGGAATTAGTTCTTATAAGTGGGATAGGCTTTCTATTCATTAATAATTCTTCACCCCCAATTGTTTTACTTTCAATCTTATGAAAGGCCAAGATATCACAATGCAATATTTTCATAGAACTGGGAAAAAATAAAAAATCAATTAAAGCAAGATCTTCTGATCTAGGAAGTTGCTTAGATTATAATGTAGTTTGTATATTCCTGATGAAATGTTACAGAACCTAGAAATTCAAATTTAAAACAACTGATCATTTTAATGCAAATTAATAATTTTAAAGGTAGTAGCACACCAGAAAGATAATTGTAATCATCAACGGTTTTCAAATTAGTGCATGCAGTTAAGACTTAGAATGCTTAGGAAACTAAGAGGAGGTGTATTTTGGTGTAGAAAAGTACCATGTGAGTCATTGCTTCTTATTATTGGTTTGAGGTCAATACTTAGATGTTTATAGCAGTGAAGTTATTTTATTTATGTAGAATTTGAAAGCTGAAAGATATCTAGAAAAATGGATTCTTTTTTTTTTTTTTAAGATTTTATTTATTTATTTGCCAGAGAGAGAGAGAGAGAAAGCACACAAGCAGGCAGAGAGGCAGGCAGAGGCAGAGAGAGAGGCAGGCTCCTCGCCGAACAAGGAGCCCGATGCGGGACTCGATCCCAGGACCCTGGAATCATGACCCGAGCCGAAGGCAGCGGCTTAACCCACTGAGCCACCCAGGCGCCCCAGAAACATGGATTCTTAGTGGCAGGCTTTGGCATCCAGCTCCCACCAGAGTGATTTTGTCCTCTGAGGCTGCCCTACTGAGCCTCGGTTTCCTTGGGCTTAATGATAGTAATTATCCTGTAGAATCCTCCTGAAGATGAAGTGATAAAATTTACATAAAGAATTTACACAGTGCTTGGCACAGGTTGAGAATAAGTAAATGGCAGCTGCTGCTAACAGTGGAGGTGGCAGCAGCTGCAGTGTTGTTTAATGTGAGGAAATAAAATCAAGCCTGAAATGTTACCATTTACTACTTTCTTGGCTTTCTCCTTCTGTCTTTAATCTCTCTTCCGAAGACTCTCCTTTAAGTTCATATACTACAAAATTTTGAATTCTAGACCCTCATAACTGTTTGACTGTTTAGAGTCACAGTTATATAAGGATAGAATTTTGGAGTTGGGAGTTTGGGGATGATTTTACCCAAACCCCTAATTTCACAAGGGAGAAAATGATGTCCAGAGAGGTTAAGTGATTTACCCAAAGTAAACTGCTTATGGCAGGTTTCCTGGTGAGTGGAACAATGTTCATTTTACTGCTACATTCTGCTGCTTCCATACCATTCAGTTCAGATATGAATGGACACTGTCAATGTGGTTGACTCTCTTGAGTCCTTATTCTGACCAGTTACTATGCTAAATGCCCAGATAGCAAAAATGAGGAATATAGAATTCCTACAATGCAAGCATTCATAGTGGAAACAACTGAGGGACAGTCACAGGAGAGTGGTATTATAAAAATGTGGTGTAATAAGTCTAGTTAAAAAAGGATAGGGACTAAGGTTTATGAAGTGCCTATGTGACTGGTAAATCACATGCACTGTCATTTAATGGTTGATGTAACCCTCCAATGTAGGTGTTACTTCCCACAGTTTTGTTTCTTGGCAAAGCTCAGGGCCTGGTTGAGGAGCAGAGACGCATAGACCTGAGTTCCAGTGAAAAAAAAACTCAGTGCTTGTCAGACCTTGGAGCTTCCAGAAAAGATTTGTTAGATATTGGTTGATGAATGGGAATGATGAATCATTGAGACTTCACTTTTCTTTTTTTTTAACCTGCAACTGAAATTAAAGACCAAGTTGCTTTTTTTGTAATTTGTTTTCTATAAATCTATTGCCTTAATTGAGTGGAAGACACTAAAAATTGTCTGACTTCTTAGAAGAGCAACCTTAGTGATCTGAACTGAGGAACAAGCATTTCCTGTTGTAAATGAACTACGTTTAGTTTTCTTAATGTTTCTGAGTCAAAATCTAGGGCAGGGGCTAAAGTCTGCAAAAGGCACAAAAGCTTCCATGTCCTTTCAGACTCTGCATTTTCCTAACTACTTGATCTTTTTAACCTCGTTTACTTTCATCACTTGGTTTTTTCCTCCCTTTTTAGTTGGTTCTCAGATGGGTACTTAATGCACTGTGAGAAGATTTAATTGTTCTGTGACAACTCTGGGGTGTCATTATTACTATTTACATTATTGTATACATTTTGGGAAATCGGTTAAATACTAACAATTAGGATATTTTAAAAAATGTTTCTGTTGCAGAAGAATTTCCTTTTGTAGGTATTTTGAAACACTTGGTTGCTCTGGCTTCCTAAAAATGGAAAAAATAAACCCATTAAAAAACATTTAGTATAGTATGTGTGCCCTCATTTTGAGGGAAAATACCATTCTGGGATTCTTAGGATATCTATGAATTTATTCTTAATTTTCAATTTTGGACATAATGGAGCTGGTCTAGAAGATACTTAAGGTTTCTTTTATATCTAAAAATCTGTTATTTTATTAGAATTATTATCTTTATAAACTGTTAAATGCAGTAAAGGTATACAAAATACTGTGCAGAAGCTATGAAAATTACAGATACAAAATTATGTTAATAAAAATGTGCATCACAACTTGCTGCTCTTTGTAATTATCAAAATGTATAGAAAAATACTTTCTTGACATAGTGAACTTTCTGTAGGCAACAGGTACACAAAAAAGTTCATGTAATTAGTATAAGCAGCTAGAACAGCAGGCAGAAAATTAGCAGCCAGACTTACACCATATAGTCAAGAAATTATTCAGTTTTCTCTGGGAAAACTGAACGTTCCAAAAGAAAGAATCCCAAAGAACTGGCCAGGCCACTGCTCCATGTAAACAACATGTGCATATTGCATACTCTCTTAATACCTATAATATGCAGTAGGGTTTATTGAAGGGTATGAATGTTATTTAGAAATATGTATGTAAGTACAGGAAGAAATAGCTAAAAGAATTGAAAATGATTTTCTCAACAATAAGAGTCAGAAGTGGAGAGGGATGTGTCAGAATCCTGCAGCTTCATTTAAGCCTATTTTAAATTCATGTACATTTATTACTTTGAATTTTAAAAAAGTCTTTGAACAAACAAGCATAGAGGGGCAAAAAGAGAAAGAGCGAGACCCAAGAAACAGGCTTTTAACTCTAGAGAACAAACTGATGGTCGAGGGGGCTGGGGGGGGGGGGGGGGGGGGGGGGGGAGGGGCAGAAAGAATGGGTGAAATAGGTGATGGGGATTAAGGCGTGCACTTGTGATGAGCACCAGGTGTTGTATGGAAGTGTTGCACCACTAAATTGTGCACCTGAAACTAATTTTTAAAAAAAGATAACTGTCGGAATTATGTTTTTTGATGTAGTTTTGCCATGTTACACTGGTGCTTCCATGTATCACTGAAGATATGCGGAATTCAGTGAGTGTATAAACAAGAGGCATCAGAGATACCATAGAAATTATATAGATGTCAGAATGTACAAGCACTTCCTACCACTCCATTCTATTAATTTTTGTTATCTGTTTTTAGGGGACAACTATGGTAGATAATTGATATTTATAGAATAATATTCACTCTTTAATTTTAGCAGTAGTTGCAAAACTTATTTGTAGCAACTTCTTTTTACTATAGTTGCAATTGAGAAGTCAAAAAAGGGGGCGCCTGGCTGGCTCATTTGTTAAGCTTTTGCCTTCGGCTCAGGTCATGATCCTGATTGTATCATGGATCATGGTGCTGGATTGGGCTCTGCTCAGTGGGTAGCCTGCTTCTCCCTCTCCCTCCCCCTGCTGTGTTCCCTTCCTCTCTTTGTCAAAAAAAGAAAGAAAGAGAAAAAAGAAAGGAAATGAAAACCAAAAACCAAAATAAAACTGATTGTCATGACTTACTCTGGTGGAGGTGATAATAGTAAAAAGACCAGAGGAGGGGAAATAAATGAGAGTTCCAATGTCCCTGATAATCCGTAGGCTAGTGAACAAGGTCAGACTGAATCAGGTGAGTTCTCTGGGGGTTAATAAACCCTATAACTTGATGATAGATAATAAAATGTCACTGAATTTTTATTTACTATTAATTATATTTAATGTACTATATTTAAAATATTCACCAGGTAGAGCCGTCTCTCTCACACAGTTATATGGTTCTTAAGGCGGAAACCACACTTTATTCAGTCGTTATATCCTCTATGGCATAGTCATGTCAATAAAGGCATGCTTTATCGTGAGTGGATTTTCACTACCTACAAATTAGCATGTAGCTGTGTTTCAAAAGCATCTTAGATTTGTGCACAAACACTTGTATGAGTATTAATCTTGAATAAATAAAAGCATTTCTTTTTCCTGATTTCACATATGTATGGTTTATGCTAGTAATAATAAAGACTTGGACATTTTTCACTTTGTCAGAAGGGGGCCCCATATCTCCCCTACATAATTCCAGTCACATGTTGCTATAAAACAAGGCTCAAGATCCCTTATCTATTATTTTTCCCCCTAAATTCCATGATCATGGCAGAGAACATTTTTTTAAATGTGGTTTTCTATGGTGTGCTTTCAATATGCATGCATCTAGTAAATCTGCTATGTACTGTTGTGTTACAGTTCTTTGCTTTTTCTCTGAACCAATACAATTATGCGGTTTACTTTACTATTGAATCTTGAGGTTATTATTTTTTTTTACCCCTAATATAGTTTTCATCATTTCTGCAATGTTTTTTTGGAACAATCTTGATTGCTTTGTAGCTAAACGGTACCATAGCCAGAGAAAAAGTGGTTAAGATCTGATGACATATGATTAATTGGCATGTCATTTGTAATTGTGTATTCCTCCTAGTTCTCTACTTGAGGGAGATGTTTTCTCCTGGGAGTGCTAGGGAAATTGTTACAGCATTGTTCCTCAGAAAAGTTATTCATAGTAATGTAGCTGAGAGACACATCTAGTCTGAGGCTACCTCAAAGAAATGATTGTCCTTTTTAAACAGATGTCACATACCTTTATTGGAAAACTTATTTTCTTCCTATTGTGGAAATAATGACATTAAACACATTATATGGCTCTAAAGAACTGTGACTCTGATATACAAGCAATGCCCGTTTTATTACTTCTATATAACTTGCAAGTCCTGTTCAATTGTGTTCATTTTGTTAGGAGTGAAAAAAAAACCACACATTTGTGTTTAATTAAATTGGAGTGATATAGTATTATGCCATCTTTTAAAAACTACTGGCAAATTTTAAATGTTCAAAGCACCATATAAATAGGGATGAGCAGAGTCTATTCAGGGCAAGGTAATTAGAGCATATTTGGCTAGAAGATCTCAGAGTAAAAATAACTAGTCTCAGATAGTGTTGGAGAAAGGTAATTAAGGCTTAAAGAATAATGATGAAAACCTTTTGCTTAGATACCTTTCCTTATTTTAGGTTCACTGCCTTACATTAAAAATAATGAACCCTAGCCTAGAAATCTCTGTGCAATCAAAACTAGCCCAGTGAATACTAGTGAGTAAGATAAATTATAATACCCTATTCTATATCCCTGTTGAAGAAAGGAAATGCATATGGCCTAGTAACGTAACAGCTTATAAGTTAAAAACATTTATCTTCTCTCTTTTGTCATATTTCAACTTCATGTACATTTTTATATAATCGCCTAACTCTTCCTCCTCCTTCTTCCCTACATAATGTACAAAATGTGTTATGGCACTCTAAATTGAGATTGCCAGATTTTTATGCCCTTCTAAACTCTTTGACAAATCATCTATCACCCCTTTTTCTCAAATCTTAAATATAGGCATCCTTCAGTGAGCTATCTTCAGTCCTTTCTCCTCTAATCCCTCCCTTAGATGTGTTTTATTTTTCTACTATTCTGCCCTATGCAGTGATGCTCAAGTATACGTTTCTGGTCTTCAGGTTTCCTGGGCTCCAGAACTGCATTTTCAACTGTTACCTGGATATCTATACTTGCAATGTAGTGACATCTACATATCTTCAAAGTCAAGAGTCATTCTCTATTGCCTGTAACTCTCCAAACTGCACTACACGTAGCCTTTACTATCTAAGCTCATGGCAATATCAGTCACTTTTGACAATTTAAAAAATTTTGCTTATCCATTGAAAGGTATGTCCATTCAACTTATGTAACAACCACCGTCAGATTTATCTCCTCCATTCTTTTCTCTACGCCCATGGCGAAGGTTGAGGCCAACCCATCTTCTCAGCAGGAATGAATGTAGCAGTTGTTGCTATTGATCTTCATCTCCTGCCCCGGTCCATTCTACCCACTACTAATTGATCTGCTTCCTGAAGCCCTGGTCTTATAATGCCACTACCCTGTATAAAACCTTTCACTGGGTCTTTACTGCACCTAAAGCTAAGACCACAGTTTTCAACCTCTCTTGCACGACCCATCTCAGTCAAGCTCTTTAACCTTCTTTTACATAGTTGGCAAACTTTTAATCAAATGGAATAATTTTTTCCTCAAATATTGTACATTCTTTTCCATCCATGGTTCTTTTCATTATTAATATGCCAGCCTCATGAAGGCAGTGATTTTCTGTTCATCTGTTCTGTTTATAGTTCTATCCTTAGCTCCTAAGACAATGTCTGGCACATAGCAGGTATTCAGTAAATATTTGTTGAGTGAATGGATAAGTAAACAAATAAAAGGAGAAGTTGGAAGATATCCTTCATGGGCTATACTATTCTTTCCTCACTTGGGTTCTGAGACCTGTATCCTCTCAACAAATTCTCTTTGCCTATGCTAATTTAATTCTTTTCCTTCTAATGAAATGAGCTTTGACCAAGACAGCACAGAAAAGTTGAGAAGATGCTAAGAATTTGGATAAAGGAATTTGCTTTTAGAGAACTGAAGCTTTCTCTCACCTTTGCTTTCACAGAGTATGAAAAAAATCTCACCTCTGAGGTCAGGTATCCCATAACCCAAATATGTAGTGAATGGGGAAACATCCTGATTTCAGTGGAACTACTCATTAAGTTGATGAGGATCTATCCATGACTGTATAATGCCATGTTTTTGGTTATATGTGAGCAAAGACATTCATTAAATCATGACTTAATTATAAAGTGTACTAAAGCTAAACAGACAATTCTGTTAAAATAGTAATTCAGTAGACTAATTAGTTGATTTTCAAGGTACTCTAAATTGGTTGATTGTCAAGCCACAATAAAAATATTCGCATGTTATTAGTATCCACAAATTAAAAAAATTTATTTTTATTTTTTTATAAGCATATAATGTATTATTAGCCCCAGGGGTACAGGTCTGTGAATCACCAGGTTTACACACTTCACAGCATTCACCATAGCACATACCCTACCCAATGTCCATAACCCCACCACCCTCTCCCTACCCCCTTCCCCAGGCCACCCTCCATTTGTTTTGTGACATTAAGAGTCTCTTATGGTTTGTCTCCTTCCTGATCCCATCTTGTTTCATTTATTCTTTTCCTACCCCCCAAACCTCCCACATTGCATTCCACTTCCTCATATTAGGGAGAGCATATGATAGTTGTCTTTCTCCAATTGACTTATTTCGCTAGGCATAATACCCTCTAGTTCCATCCACGTTGTCACAAATGGCAAGATTTCATTTCTTTTGATGGCTGCATAGTATTCCATTGTATATATATACCACATCCTCTTTATCCATTCATCTGTTGATGGACATCTAGGTTCTTTTCATAGTTTGACTGTTGTGGACATTGCTGCTATAAATATTCAGGTGCACATGCCCCTTCAGATCACTATGTTTGTATCTTTAGGGTAAATATCCAGTAGTGCAATTGCTGGGTTGTAAGGTAGCTCTATTTTCAACTTGTTGAGGAACCTCCATGCTGTTTTCTAGAGTGGTAGCACCAGCTTGCATTCCCACCAACAGTGTAGGAGGGTTCCCCTTTCTCCACATCCTTGCCAGCATCTTTCATTTCCTGACTTGTTAATTTTAGCCATTCTGACTGGTGTGAGGTGGTATCTCATTGTGGTTTTGATTTGTATTTCCCTGATGTGATGTATTTCCCGAGTGATGTTGGAGCACTTTTTCATGTGTCTGTTGGCCATCTGGATGTCTTCTTTGCAGAAATATCTATTCATGTCCTCTGCCCATTTCTTGATTGGATTATTTGTTCGTTGGTTGTTGAGTTTACTAAGCTCTTTATAGATTTTGGATACTTTATCTGATATGTCGTTTGCAAATATCTTGTCAGTTATGGACAGAATGGAAATCCATTCTGTCAGTTGTCTTTTGGTTTTGTTAACTGTTTCCTTTGCTGTGCAAAAGCTTTTGATCTTGATGAAGAGTATCCACAAATTTTATATGAATGCAACTTTAGGCAAGCAGAATCTTGATGAAAATGTGATGTCAAACTTTGCAGTTTTCCCCAAGTGCCCATCAACAGATATATGCAGAAAAATATGTACACACACACATACACAATGGAGTATAATTCAACGATAAAAAAGAATGAAATCTTACCATTTGCAACAACAGGGATGGATCTGGAGAGTATAATGCTAAACAAAATAAGTCAGAGAAAGACAAACACCATATGATTTTACTCATGTGTGGAATTTAAAAAAACAAAAGAAGAAAGGAAGAGACAAACCAAAAAGCCAGGCTCTTAACTATAGAGAACAAATAGAAGGTTACCAGAGGGGAGGTGGTTGGGAAGATGGGTAAAATAGCTGAAGGGAATTAAGAGTACACTTATCTTGATAAGCACTGAGTAATATATGGAATTGTTGAATCATTGTATTGTGCACCAATAAACAATGTATATTAACTACACTGGAATTTTTTAAAAATTTGAAATTTTAACCAGTAGATATGAGTTAGGGGTAACATGAAAAAATATCTCTTGTTTAAATAAATGCTTAGAGCACCACTAAAAGCCAACCAAATGGCCTCAGAAGAAAGTGATAAAGGAAGCTTGGGTTTTTTTAAGATTTTTTTTTTTTTTTAAATTTCTTTGACAGAGAGAGAGATCACAAGGAGGCAGAAAGGCAGGCAGAGAGAGAGGAGGAAGCAGGCTCCCCGCTGAGCAGAGAGCCCGATGTGGGGCTCGATCCCAGGACCCTGAGATCATGAACTGAGCCGAAAGCAGAGGTTTAACCCACTGAGCCACCCAGGCGCCCCAGAAGCTTGGGTTTTAAAAATAAAGTCATGAGGGACTCCTGGGTGGCTCAGTTGGTTAAGCGGCTGCCTTCGGCTCAGGTCATGATCCCAGCGTCCTGGGATCGAGTCCCACATTGGGCTCCTTGCTCGGCAGGGAGCCTGCTTCTCCCTCCACCTCTGCCTGTGCTCCTGCTCTCTCTCTCTCTAACAAATAAATAAATAAAATCTTTAAAAAAAGAAGATAAAGTCATGAAATACGTGTATTTATAATGAACAGAAGGCTGCAGATGAAGGAAGATAAGATCTCTTTCTTTACTAACAAAACACTTGGGCAGAAATACATGTTTTCAGTGAGGGATAGATGCTAACTTTAGGCAATTTTCATTGGTTATAAAAGAATCTAGGCAGTTCACATGTGATGCTAAATGTTTACAATTAAATAAGCCGCCCTTAAAAGCACAAATTTAGAACATTGGCACTAAAGTAAATTAAACCAAAATTTCCACCAAAGAGAAATTAGAATTTCATGCTTCCCTGCCTCACCCCCATGGCTCCTGGAGTAATTTTAGGTATACTTAGGATGCTTCTTCCACTTGATTACATTTTCTGACTCTATCAAGTCCTCTGATTAATTTATCTCCTGGTTGACTTTTCAGTAGCATGTGGCTTCTTTACACAACAATCATTTTATAAAATGATTTTAGGTAATTTTTAATGAACACTAAGATAGTTCTAATTAGTAAGAACAAAGGATTCCTGCATATATTCACAATCTAAGTATGTTCATGAGAAGGTAAGACTGACCATTGAGAACACAACATGTCTGGCCTAGTATTCTGTCCATGGTAATAGCTAATGGCTAGCATTATTCTTGGGAACAGTGGTAATGGTAGTAATACCACTTTTACTACTTCTACTCTAGTTACTGACTTCTGGCAAACTTGTTCTTGTTGTGTATTTTCTAACACTTGGCATGATTTCTCAAAGGTATGGCAATAGATATTTAGCCCATTTTACTCTAAAATAGGGACATAAGGAGAATAAACGAACATATAAAAAGTCCATACTTAAGGCTGTACTAGAATTTGCATGTTATGACCTAACACATCTCCTTGGAAGCACAGGGAACAACTAAAATTCATCATCTTGTATAAAGTCATGCTTTACGGTTAAGCATTAAAACTATGTTTTCAGAGCATAATGATCACATAGTAAGACTTTGTTCTTTCTCTATTCCTCTTTAAATCTGCATGTGGGTAGCAGGCCAAGAATTCAAGATGAGATAGTAAGATAAATTGGAATTTTGATTATATAGATCTGTATAGCTCACCTATTGAATGGGGGGAGGGGCTCTGGGATGGTTGTACTGTACTGGAGCCAAAGCTGAAGACCTTGCTTTAGGCTAGATAGTTCTGCTCAGAGACAAATGGATATTTAAACATGTACCTACATAAAAATATATGTTATTCAGGATAGTTATATTCTAAATGCAGAGATGTAAGTATGAGTTTTCCAGCTTTTGCTAGCATTCTTCATCTATAGTACCATAATGCAGTGGAATTAAGTTGGATAGCTACAGCTGTTGAGAATGAGCCCTATCATAGCACTGTCATACTAAAGGGGCATTAAAATGCATTAAAGTAAGACTTCATGACAGTGTTAATATTGCTACCAAACTATGCCTGTATTCCAATTTTAATCATTTATACAAGGCTCATTCATATGATAGGTTTCACCCATTAAGTACTTTTTTTTTTTAAGATTTTGTTTATTTATTTGACAGATCACAAGTAGGCAGAGAGGCAGGCAGAGAGAGAGAGGAGGAAGCAGGCTGTCCGCAGAGCAGAGAGCCCGATGCGGGGCTCGATCCCACGACCCTGGGATCATGACCGGAGCCGAAGGCAGCGGCTTTAATCCACTGAGCCACCCAGGCGCCCCTCAATAATATTTTTAAACAATATTAAGTATTATTTACTTTTACCTAGTTTGAAATGTAATGTCTGACATTCAGTGGATTATTTGTTAACTAAAGAATTAACTCTGAGCCTAGTAGCTGTTGTCAGTTGCCAGTTTTCTAGGAAATCGTTATGGTATAGATGAAAACATATTATTGGCATCATGTTTTGACTAATGTCAAAAATTTTTAAATTTTAACTTATAGCTTGTCTGTTTTGATGTGGAGTTTCTCCTAATGGTGTTCTGAAATTTTCTAAAGTCAGTAATTTTATTTGTTTAGATAAAGTTGTCTAAAATGACTGTATAGCACAAGTAACTTATAATAAGTAGACTATTTTAAGTGCTCTTCATACGAAAAATTGTACAACTAACAAAACGAGTTGCACACATTTGTATGAGTTTGTGGTTTATGCTGTTATTCATTTAAAGATGAAGGCTCATCTATCAGGGCAGGAACCTACAGGCAAAATCCAAAATGAATAAGTCAAGAAGTAGCTATGTCAGTGTATGCATATTTAGGTATAGTGCTAATTATTATTAGAAGGGGAAGAGGGATCATCTGTGAAAAGAGGAATCATAAGCTGTTTTATGCTGCTTGATTCTTTTGTGCTATTTGATTTGTTTTTAAATGTTTATTTTGAGAGAGAGCTTGTGAGCAGGGGGAGGGGCAGAGGGAGAGAATCTTCAAGCAGACACCCTGCTGGGCACAGAGCCCAATGCAGGGCGTGGTGGGGGACTTGATCTCGTGACCCATGAGATCATGATCTCATGAGCGGAAACCTAGAGTTGGATGCTTAAACAACTGAGCTACCCAGGTGCCCCTTTTGTGCTATTTGATTTCAAATCATGAAGCATGTGCTATATTGGAAGCCAGAAAAAAGAGAAGAGATTATCTTTTGTTGGTGGAGTTCATTTGCCAACTTCAAAAGCTTAAGGTTTTAGGTTGGGGTAGAAGCCAGACTGTGAAGCGACAAGAAATGGAAAGGAAGTGAGATCGTGACCACAGCTCATTCTTTCAAGAAGCTAGATCGCCAAAGAGTTATGTAGAAGTTAAAGACCATGAGATAGATGAAGACAATTTGCTGTAAGTTGTAGCTTACACAGTGTGCTGATATTTATCATGCATTAAATATACTCTCTTCTTAAAGCATTACACTCCCAGTTATTGTTTGAGCAGATGCATAATGGGCCAAACTGTAAAAGTTAAAGGCAGAACCTATAATCCTAGGAACTTCACAGGTTCCTTGTGGAGTTTTTTTCCTCAGGGAACTTTTGCTTTTCCTTGTCTTTTTTTTTTTTTTTTGTTAGCTAACCCTGGTTTCTTGATCAAGAGAGCGATTTTTCTTTTTGTCTTCAAAAGGCAATCCATTCTTTTTAATCACAATTTTTTTTCCTGACAGTTTTTTGATCGGATCCAAATTTGCAGCCCAGGCCCTGAGGATCTAATTTATGTGTTTATTGCGGCAGTTCTCAAAGATTTTAGTCTCAGGGCTGCTTTATACTTTTTGTTTTGTTTTGTTTTTAAGTAGGCTCTCCAGCACGGCACTTCAATTCATGACCTTGACGTGAGATCAAGACCTGAGCTGAGATCAGGAGTCAGACACTTAACTGACTGAGCCATCCAGGCACCCCAGGGCTGCTAAAGATTATTGAAAACCCCCAAAAGTTTTGTTTATGTGGTTTTTACCTATTCATATTTACCATATTAGAAGTAAAGAAAAACCTATGAAATTTTGAAAATGTTTTATCACTTTTTTTTTTAAGATTTTATTTATTCATTTGACAGACAGAGATGACAAGTAGGCAGAGAGGCAGGCAGAGAGAGAGGAAGGGAAGCAGGCTTCCTGCTGAGCAGAGAGCCCAGTGTGGGGCTCGATCCCAGGACCCTGAGATCATGACCGAGCTGAAGGCAGGGGCTTTAACCCACTGAGCCACCCAGGCACCCCTTATCAGTTACTTTAAAGAAACATCATTAACCCCATTATATGTTACAATAACATTTTTTTTTTAAAGATTTTATTTATTTTAGAGAGAAAGAGCGAGATTGTGAGCAAGAGGAGGAACAGGGGAAAGACTCTGAAGCAGACTTGGTGCTGAGCTCAGAGCCCAACATGGGGCTTGATCCCACAACCCTGAGATCATGACCTGAACTGAAACCAAGAGTCAGACATTTAACCAACTGAGCTACCTAGGCGCCCCACCATAACATTTTTTAATGAAAAGAACTATTTTCCAGTATAAAAATAATTTAGTGAGAAGAATGATGGTATTTTACATTTTTGGAAATCTTTTTAATATCAGTGTAAGACAGTCAGAACCTCAAATCTGCTTTGCATTTACTTTGTTGTAATATGGCATCTGGAAAATTCCACAGTATATTTGAAAGCGAGTTCAAAAAAGGTAAATAGCATCTTAATATTAGCAAGAAAATAGTTTCACCTTGAGGATCCTCCAAAAGGTCCTGGAGGAGCTCCTCCTAGCAGATTCAGTTTTGATGCTGTTTTGTCCTTTGCTCCCTTTGAGCACGCTCTGGCTAGTGTCGGCACAGGCACCTGCAGGCCTCTAGTGCTGAGAAGCCCTCGCCACTGTACTGCTGTGCTCTGCTTCTTCGTCATTTACACCAGTGGGGTTTTTTTCAGCTGTGTCCTTTCTTCTTCCTCCTTGTAAAGGGAGGTTCAAATTCAGCAACATTCTCTCTCTATTCTTAAGTCCATGCCCCGACGAGAAATTGGAGGTGTTAAATCACAGGCGAGGCGATGAGAGGCCTCAGGCATTCCCCTCCAGCTCAGAGCTGCCACTGGCTGTTTTCCAGCCTCTTTCAAACGCACACCCTGTCAGGAAAGTTTGTTTGAGCACAAAGCTCCAATTTTTATACTTTTTACTCATTTACGAGTTACCTACATATCCTTTTGCACTCATGTATTTATGTATTTACGAGTTAGATACGGACGCTCTTGGACTCACGTGTTATAACATGTACAAAAATACAAATAGAATAGATTAAATTAAAATAAACATGAAGAGTG
This sequence comes from Taxidea taxus jeffersonii, assembly GCA_003697995.1. Taxonomy (NCBI): domain Eukaryota; kingdom Metazoa; phylum Chordata; class Mammalia; order Carnivora; family Mustelidae; genus Taxidea; species Taxidea taxus. The sequence continues at coordinate 6,105 of ML100795.1, read as the reverse complement.
TGACTGTTCTCCTACATCCCAGTGGATCATGGCACATACGTCCTAGTTGCTTTTCTGTCACATTGTAGACCTAGTCTGTTGTGGCTTAAACCATAAAAGAAAAGGATGGGGAGGAATCCGGAGAAGGGCTCTTAAGATGAAGGGAGGTTATTTTGTTTGTTTCCTTGCTTGACTGGGAAAGAACCTGTGTTGGGAATCAAAGATGTAGAAGATTGTTCACATATCAGAGTAGAAGGTAGAAGGAGATGAATGATGAGTCCATGTCTAAAGTTTATACTGAAAAGCAGGAGGAACCGTTTGTTTAAAAAAAATTAGGGGTGACTGGGTGGCTGAGTGCATTAAACTTCTGCCTTCAGCTCAGGTCATGATCTCAGGGTCGTGGGATCGAGCCCCACCTCCAGCTCTCTGCTCGGCAGGGAGCCTACTTTGCCCCACCCCCTGCCTGCCTCTCTGCCTACTTATGATCTCTGTCAAATAAATAAATAAAATCTTTAAAAAATTAATAAAAATAAAGGATTTTATTTATTTATTTGAGAGAGAGAGAGCACGAGACAGAGATCCAGCAAGTGGGGTTGGGGGAGGTGGGCAAGCAAGGGTAGGACGGAGGGAGAGGGAGAAGTAGGCTCCCCACTGAGCAGAGAGCCTGACAAAGGGCTCAATCCCAGGACCCTGGGATCATGAACTGAGCCGAGGTGGCCGAGGAACAGTTTCTAAATGTCCAGTAAATAGAACAAATAATGATGAAGTATGAAATGAAGAAGGTGGAAATTAAGAGAATTTCACATTTGCAGGTTATCTGCTAAGACTGAGGACAGGTGAGATGGAGTTAAAGAGAGAAGAAAGGATTTTAAACAGCTGTTGTAAGACATGTTAACTTGCTTAGGACACAAGAGGAGACCACATGAATTGCTCAACCATAGTAAAGCTGCACTGAATTTAGATACACATTGTTTGGAGCCCCAAAAGCATGGTTTGGTGACTTCTTTAGCAATGCTTAGCATCTTGGAGATGGGAGTAAAGAAACTAAAGCAAGAAGAAAAGAAAAACAGACTAGAAAATATCCCAAGTTGGAAATGAGTAAGTTCTGTAGAGCAGAAATTCAATGGGAGAAGACATAGAGAGGGTGCTAGTGATGATATACTTGGAATGGTTGCAAATGAGTCTGGGTAGAGAAGCCAGTGAAACAGAGAGGGTTTTGATGAATTAACGAGAGGTGAGGAGCGGAGGTGGCACAAGAAATCATTCATATTGGAGAAATTGAGAAAGAAAGCCAGATTTTTTAATTAAGGTGGGGAGACAAAGTAACAATCAATGAAAACTTGAAGGATGTAGGAGAGTAACTCATTTCTCAGAGTCCAATGAAAAGAACCATCAGAATGGTCTAGTGGACTGAGGAGGAGTAGAGTAGGCACGGATGATGACATGCATTTGTCTGGAATGTGCCAAGGATAATAAACATAGATAACAAAGAGGAAGGAAATGAGCAAAAACTTTGCTAGGTATATTTGCTTGGTATATTTGACTAAGGGGAGCTCTTGTTGTTAGAGGTCTTGGAAACCAACCAACCCCCGGTTTCTAGATGCAGTGTGAGTTTGCTGGAGAGAGGAGCCTCTGCAAGTCTGTTTTCCTAAGTCCTGAGGTTCTCACTGTGGAGATTAGCTGGTATAGTATTCTAGAGAGTTGGCACATAGGTCCTTCCTGAGAATCTGCCCACCAGTATATAAATTAAATTTTGTAGTATGATAGAAAGGACTGGCTTTATGAAGACTTAGACCAAGGAGCTGGATCTGGTTCATCTCCTCACCCCAATTTATGCTCTACCTACAACATCTGAATTTCTCATTACACCTTTATCTGTATGGTTCCAGGTACACCGTGTTCCCTTGGGATTTTACCCATTGAACTTCTCTTCCCCATCCAGATGACTTTCTTCTTTTCCTGTTAGGTCTGAGTTCACATCTACTCTAATAAATTAATCTTGCTTATGAAATACATCATTCTTTAGCATTCACACATGCCATACCCTGGCTTTGGATGAACTTTGATGTGTGTTTTCTAGTATTCCTATTTGTTTTTGAATGTTCCTTTCCTAATTTCAGTCATTGCTTAAAACTCTGTTCAGGAATTGTTTCCTGCCTACCCACCTGCAGGTGTTCTGTTCAATGTTGATACCCTGTAGAGGGGAGCCTGGCTGGGAGTCAGCTTGCTACTCAACTCCCTAGGTGCGTCCCTATGCTTGGGTTGTACCACCCGGCAGCCTGGGGCAAGAGTCCATTTTTCTAATGTGCACAAAGAAGCTTTATGAACTAGCAGGGCCATGACCAGTCATTCCAGTAAAAACTGCCATAACTCTTACATATTATTTACTGAACAATAATGAGAAGAAAAAATCATTGATCAATGAGTACTTCCTAGTTAGTCTAGGGTTGTGTCAAAGATTATTTATATCTCAAAGTAATCCTGTGAAGTAAGTCCCATAATTACAGATAATTTAGGGGAATAGAAAAATACGAAGACCAAGTCAGCTGCATCTGAAGTATCTGCTACCTTTGCAGTGAAAATTATCTGTTCCTTTAGTAAGATTAGACAGACTCTGAAAATCAGGTGGAAGGTACTTGAGCTAGTCTAGCTTTGAAAAGTGGGTGTGTGTGGTGTGGTGTGTGTGTGTGTGTGTGTGTGTGATTTATTCAGCAGAAAACTCTCCCATAGAGCTTGCTCCCAGTTGGCAGAGGAGCTCTTTTCCCTGCTCATCTGCAGTTTAAGGTAATATGTCTCACAGTTCTGGGAGATCTTGGGTGTTACACTCTAGTTGAAAGATTGATTTGTTTCATTTGCACTTTGGCCATTTCTAAATATGTTTCTAAATATGGTGCTTAATAAATACACCTGTTTTTAGTTACTCTTTGTGTTTTTGGTATTGTTGCGACATACTTTATATTTTTCATTGGATTGCAAGTTCCTTAAGGTTGGTGATGATATTTTTAAACCTGCAGTAACCCACCATAACTAATGTATTGAGGTGCTCACATAATAAACATTTAATACACATTGGCTGGCACAGAGGTAAATTTTACTATAAGTAGAGGTAATCTTTCTTATTTCTCATAATAGTGTGAGAGGAAAACTCTGGAAGTTATTTTTATTTTAAAAAAGTGTAGCTAGGGGTGCCTGGGTGGCTCAGTTGGTTAAGCACTTGCCTTTGGCTTCGGTTATGATCCCAGTTGTCTGGGATCTAGCCCCACATTGTGTTCCCTGCTCAGCCGGAGTCTGGTTCTCCCTCTCCCGGTCCCCCTGCTTGTGTTTCCTTTCTCTGTGTGTCAAATGAATAAATAAAATATTTTAAAAATGTAGCTAGTATTCCATCTTGGTTTGGATTCTAATATGACTTTGTCATTTAGATCAGCTGGAGACATTTCTTGAGTACCTGCTAAATCTTTGTTAATTAAAATAGGAATAATTGTTGAACACTACATCAAAAACTAATGATGTACTATATGTTGGCTAATTGAACATAATGAAAAACAAAGCAAAGCAAAAACAAAATAGGAATAATGGTTCTTGGAACATGGCTTCCAAATACTTACATGCAAAAAAAAAAATTCAACTTTTTTTTATGTTATGTTAGTCACCATACAGTACATCATTAGTTTTTGATGTAGTGTTCCACAATTCATTGTTTGCATATAACACCCAGTGCTCCATGCAATATGTGTCCTCCTTAATACTCACTGCTGGGCTAACCCATCCTCCCCTCTCCCCTCCCCTCTAAAACCCTCAGTTTGTTTCCTGGAGTCCACGGTCTCATCTCCCCTTCTGATTCTCCCCACCTTCATTTTCCCCTTCCTTCTCCTAATGCCCTCCATGCTATTCCTTACCTTATGTTCCACAAGTAAGTGAAACCATATGATAATTGACTTTCTCTCCTTGACTTATTTCACTTAGCGTAATCTCCTCCAAGAAGATGTGGTCTATATATACAATGGAATATTACTCAGCCATCAGAAAGGATGAATACCCAACTTTTGCATCAACATGGACGGAACTGGAGGGAAAATTCAACTCTTATCAACAATATAGATAATTAAAAAGTTAAGAGGCTAAGACTGAAGCACTAAAATTTTCCATATTAATAGGACAAGCATTCTAAAAACAGTGATTATTATTTTAATGTAAAAACCAAATTCTGACCAGTTTATCATGATTAAATTAGATAATTATAGTAGGTGATATATATTGAGTGAATGCTGTGTGCCATGCACTGTGTGAAATGCTTTATGACTTATTTAATCTTCAAAACAATCCTATAGAGTAGAATTACAGTTACTCTCATCTTGTAGATGAGCAAACTAGGGCTTCACAGGGTTAAATAACTATTAGTAGGCATGGAGCTGGGATTTGAACCTAGGAATTTGAACAGTGATTTTTTTTTTATTATTAGATGTTGTAAAATGCACATTGATAAATACAGTTCTTTATTTACGTGTTAGCTTACAATTCTAAGATGTGGAGCTATTGAGGTATTCTAAAAAGAAACCTACTGAAAAGTCCCTACAATTTCCCTAAGAGAAAGGATTTAGATACAGAAATGAATAATACATCACTAAGGTATAACAGCATTAGGGGAGTATTATGAGGATGCAGTCTAACATTAACATATGATATTAAAATAAGTTTTATTACATTATTGAATTAAACATGGAAATACTTATCTCAAATATGTTTTGTAGGGGGAAATGTAGAAGCAGGACTTAGTTTTAAGGACACATAAAATTAATTTAAGAAAAATATTGGGGTGGCTCAGTCGTTAAGCCTCTGCCTTCAGCTCAGATTATGATCCCAGGGTTCTGGGATTGAGCCCCACATTGGGCTCCCTGCTGGGCATGAGCCTGCTTCTCCCTCTCCCACTCCCCCTGCTTGTGTTCCTGTGCTTGCTCGCTCTCTGTCTCTCTCTGTCAAATAAATAAATAAAATAAGCTTAAAAAAATGCTAACATCTTTTGCAATATTTTTGTGCCCTTGACTGTGAGATCCTCCATCTTTATTTCTAAGAGACCCAGAAATTCTCTCCTGGCAAGTAGCTAGGCATAAAGATAAAGCATAGATCTGGACAAGTAATATCCCTTCAGTTCTAGGAGGCTATTGATATAGCTGGTAGGAAAGCAAGTTTTTTAAAAGTCTATATCCACAGAAATAGTTTCTATAGAAATACATGGTAACATAATGGTAGCTGTTAAAACACTCCCCTTCCAATACATGTACCCCAATGTTTATAGCAGTATTATGAACAAAAGCCAAATTATGGAAAGAGCCCACATGTCCATTGCCTGGTGAATGAATAAAGAAGCTGTGGTGTATATATGCAATGGAATATTTGTTCAGCCATAAAAAAGACTGAAATCTTGCCATTTGCAGTGGGTGGATGGAGCTAGATAGTAGTATGCTAAGTGAAATAAGTCAGACAGAGAAAGACAAATACCATATGATTTCACCCATATACGGAATTTAAGGGGAAAAAAGATGAACATTAGGGGGGAAAAGAGAGGCAAACCAAGAAACAGACTTAACTATAGAGAATGAACTGATGGTTACCAGAGGGGAGGTGGATGGGGGATGGGCTAAATGGGTGATGGAGATTAAGGAGGGCACTTGTGATGAGCATTGGGTGTTGTATGTAAGTGATGACTCACTGAAGTCTACACCTGAAACTAATATTACAATTAATGAACCGGAATTTAGATGAAAATTTGAAAAAAAAAAAAAATAAAGCTCCCTCCTTCCTTATTAGGGGGTAAAAAATCCACTAAGCCACTATAAATGCTACTTGGTTATAGTGGAATCTTCTAGATGGTGCCCCACTCATCTCCGTAAATGTAGTTCTCGCAGGAAGTAGAGTGTTACACTCCCAAGGAGTATTTCGTAGTCTTTGATGTATTTCATTGTAATTCCCTGATTTGTTTTATACCTTTACAGAAGTGACGTTTTTTATGTTATTTTGCATTGATATAATGCTTTATATTTGCTGTTGTTAGCATTTCTCAGTTAAGGATATTTCTGATTTTTTTTACATGATTTTATTAATTTGAGAGAAAGCATGAGCGGGGGGGGG